>CAVNZG010001184.1:0-83322 GCA_963693315.1 Diogma glabrata
AATACATGATACTTATTGTAAAATGTTGATAGCAGTTTAAGAATTAATACCCAATGCAAATCTAGAATAATTATTACAGATTTAGAGATTGCAGCAATGTGTACCATCGATATGAAATTTTTTCGCGTGTGATTTTTGTATGTGATATTTTTTCGTGTGTCGTTTTAGGTTGTGATATTTTCTCGCGTGTGATTTTTGGATGTGATATTTTCGTGATGTGATATTTTAGTGATGTGATATTTTCGTATAGTGTGATTTTTTCGCTGTCATATTTTCGACGTGATATTCTTTCGTGTGTGATTTTTTCGCGTGATATTTTATCAGGACACCAAATATACAACATAATGTTTATTACATTATATATTACAATAGTACCTCGCTTAGCGAGCATAATTTGTTCAAGAATCTTTAACGTAAAGCAAAACATTCATTAAGCTCCATGTTCACATAAAGTTAATTATATATTAAAAAAGAGTATTTTAAAAATAATTATTTATGGGCTTAAAACTAAAATAAAAATATTTCCGTGTTGTTGTTACAGATAATGGCAAAGTATGTAAAAATGTTACCTTTTGGTGCAACTCGTCGATGTCATAGCGGTATTTTACGAAATTTAACGCATTTTCTTGCAATTTCTGTCGAATTTTCGGTTGTAATACCACGAGTCATTGAAATTTTTTCGAAAATTTTTTGATTTTACGAATTAAATTATTTAGCAACACTGCGAATCAAAGCGCACAATAAACCACGAGTCCGAAGGACGAGTGGTTTAAGTAGTGGTTTGATTTAACAGTGTTGCTTAAAAATAATTTAATGAGTAAAATTGAAAAATTTTAGACAAAAATTTCAATGAAGAGTGGTATTTAATGAGATAATTTTTTTTAAATTATAATTTTGTTTAAAAGATAATAATTATTAGTTTCTAAATAAAGTTTTTTCTACAAATTATTCCGCTTATAAAATATTATGTAAAATTGCTAATAATAAAAATGTACGTTTTCATTCATAAATGATTGCATGTTTATGTTTATTTGTCAAAAATAAATTACAAATTTATAGCATTTATGCGCCTACTAAGATGAAATTATATTTCAGTTTGTTAAAAGAAAAAATGACAACAAAGAATTTTCATAACGACAAAGCAAAATTATCGACGACAAGAAGAATTGCCGACAGTTAAAACAAAGCCTACTGTTTAAATATCATAGTTTGAATGAATGAAAAATAAAATTTCAGACAGTAAAAAAAAATTATCGATGTAATTCAGTATTTGGAACCGATCTACATTCATAACTTTTTTTTTAAGAAAATTGGAAATGTTACGTTTTGGTGTGGACCTCCACAACTGTATTGAAGTACGTATTTCGTTTTTATATTCATGCCCCAAGTCTGTTGAGAAAAATCAAACTTTAAGCGCTTCGCTCGATACAACATAAACGTTTTTGAGTTGTTTTATAAAATTTACGATTATTATGTTTTTGCAATAATAGTTGCTTTATAGCTAAGTTTTTGTGAATTACGACTAAGTGAATTACATAAAAATAATTATTCGTTAGAGAAAACCAACCAAAAATCAAAAGAAAACGAAGTCGACATAAACTCAACAGAAAAATAAAAATGCATTTAATACATATCTTTCTCCCCTAACACTTAAAAGATAAAAAACAGATCCCCAGAGGCCAATTTCATAAAAGTTGTTTTGTAATTTTCATTTAATTTTAATCCTTTTCCACTCGTTTACTGAAACAAAAATGAGGATGAAACTAAACCACATGTTTCTACGATAGTGATGTGCAGATGTACTGGAAAAAGTTAATTTTGCTTAAACAAAATTTTCATGTATGTTTTTAAGGTCAAATAGGTTAATTTGAAAATAATTCCATTTGTTTTTCTTTACTTTATTTTATTACTGTTTTTGCTTGGAAATATATGAAACTAGAAATAAACTTACTTGATATGAGACTAATGTAATCTAATCATCTATCTAACCATTCCAATCGTTTACCTTTTTTTATTGTGGAGATAATTTGCCATAAAAACTTGTTGAGCTACTATAATTTAACACACAACAAGGTAAATGGACGAGTATAAGAAAAATTGTTGTGGTAAAATTCTAAAAAAAATTATTTCATAAGGTGATAGATAAAACTATAAACGCTATTGATGGTTATAAAATAATAATATTGTAACGACATTTAAACCGTTATCTGGTATTGTGTTGAATAAACTTAATGATAACGAAAATAATGAATAAAATACTCAATAAAATTATTATAAAATTTATTCATTTTATTCTTGATAATTTTTTTATCTTATCAATCATAATTGAAAATTGATAAGCCAATAGAATTGATAATCAGCAAAAATTCTTTAAGACAATAAGATACGCCTATTCAAATGTTTAAAACTAGCACATTTATCAATTTACACATTAGTTTTTTGACTTGATTTGCAAGAGTATATTATGTGACGACAACACCACGATACAAATATTCCCTGAGTATTAATTAGTAAAACGTAAGTAGATATTAACAATGCGGTTATTTGCTGAACTTTTCCTACGACCAAACTACAAATAAGCTTCCTTTTTTCAGTTTAAATTTTATTTTTGTATTAAAACAATTTATTGAAGTATAGTAAGCGATACTAATTTTATTTATTTCATACAGATATCTAAAACGACATTTTTCGGATTATTTATGGTACAAAAAGTTGAACTTTAATGTCCTAGGACTTTATAAAATTTTATAAAGTCCTAGGACGTTAAAGTTCAACATTTTGAGCAAAATTTAAAACTCATTTCTTTTTATTTTAATAAATTTCCAGTATGAATTAAAATTTTGTATTTACCTCAAACGAAAAGTGTTTTTAAAGGTACTCACTAGTAATTTCGGACTCGGCTAGACGCCTCGGCCGTAAACAACTAGCTCGTACTTTAAAGTTTCACTTTTCGTTCTAGATAAATAAATAACCATTGTTGCGTGTTTATTTTAAACGTTACCATGACAATCATTTGAAATATGAATGATTTTTGTTTGTTTTTTATTTTGCATAATCTGATAACATAGTGCTATTTTTTATATAATAATGAAGCATCATCTACATAGATCATAGAAAAAATCAAAAAATTCATATGAAATAAAATTAGAGAAAGTTTTTCCAAGTTCGACCAAAAAATCTTATTTACGTTTTGTATTTGTCGAGATGAGGTTGTTCTTTCATCTTACTCTCCTGGAATTCAGATACTGGTGGTAATGATAAACATAATAAATCAACAATAAATAAATCAACGCCTTACGGGTGTTGACGGATGAAATCTATTCAGTCAACGGTTGCACTCTTAAAATTAATTATGAAATGTTCCTTGATCATCTTTAATCTTTGAGGAAAGCAGTGAGTCGTATAGCTAAAGAATATGCGCCTAGCTAAATAATTAACAAGAAAATTTTAGAGTTGTTCCTCTAGTGATAGGATTTATTGTTTGGTGATACATTCTACAAAAGAACAAAAAAAAACACAAAATTTGTGTTCATCAACATCTCAGAACGCATGCTGTTGTGAGACCTAGATCTCGAAAGGATTTTATGTGTTGTTGTGACACATTTTATAATTCCTACTACACAACATATTTTACTAAGAGACTAACGCCATGGTCGCCATGGTCACAAAATAAGTCGGAACGTGCTTTAGTACTTATCTTTGACTTTCAAACCACAGCAAATTGTAAGAGATTGTAATGCCAATCATACATTCAACTGGCAGAAAATAGAATTAGACATGTTAAAATATGCAAATCTTTCTTTCAAATTTTTTAGACAAACAAAAACCACTTAACTTGTTACGAAGCAGTTGGTAAAATGGTATTTTACCGATTCTATGCTGTCGAATTATGTAAGAATTATCTTATCGTTTGTCTTCGCACCACAGAAGAATTAATTCAAAGATTTTTTGTCTCATTTTTCTGTGTAATGCTTTCGTTAGTCAATTTAATATAATAAATTTAATATTCTTATACTCGTACAAGTATATATATTATTCATACTTGAACTGGAATTTGATACAGCTCGTGAAGATTCTCAATCACTTCAAGTTAATTTAATTTTTTACGGTTACTTAAACAAATTTTCAAATACTATCTACATGTATTTTTTTAATCTTATTATTTTTATTCAACCTGTTTAGGTGAAAAAATTTATATATCAATAATTGATGCTGCAAATCACCTGTTTGTTATACTAATTTTTGCTACAAATCACCTGTTTAGGTGAATTGCTACTGGCTAATATCAATGAAGTATAAAGGTTTGGATCAGTTACCAATAATGGTGTGAGCGAAACTTTTTTAATGTGAAAATTATATTTGATGTGGTGATGGTGATGGTCTTGGTTCCTCCGGCTTTTGTGGTGGTCAGAGTCCTTATTTTTTGCTCTTTTGAGCCCATCTCTTTTTGAAACTTTTGCATGAAGTTTGGCATTTATGATGGGCTGAGAAGAACTCGATTCGAACTCACAGACTGAGACTAGTTGGAATTTTGATCTCAAGGCTGATTCGTGATTATGTTCCTATATATTCCGTTATCGGGAACGAACTGTGTTCATTACAAACTCAAGGAATCGAAGAAGAGAGAGAATACTCAACTCACCCAAAATACCCTCAACACACCCACACCCCTCGATTATCAAAAATTTAACAACGCAAATACTCAGACGCAAAGTGAAAAAAGTCGAAGTCAGAAATATTCGAGGACTCAAACTCTCAATGGTTTAAACACACAAAGATTTAGAATAAGAGTTTCTCAGTTTATGGTTGTTCGTGTGTTTAAGATGTGATGTAAATCTTAAAAACTCAGAAACCCAATAACTCAAAGATTCTAAAAATCCAATACTAATTAAAAACTCAAAGTACAAAAGACTCACTGTCTTAAAAACTTAAAAACTAAACAACTTAAAGATTCATATATGTATACTTAAAGGCTTAACATATGTAGCTTAATATATGTAGACTCAAAGGCTTAACTCAAAGAATCAAAGACGCAAAGACTCAAATACTCAAAAACCGCAAAGACTCAAACACTCAAAGTCTTCAAAACCCAAGGACCCAGAACTTGACAACTAACTGATAAAAAAACTCAAGAATTTAAGGACTCAAAAAACACAATGCATGAAAATCTCAAATAATCTAGCCTTCGAAAACCCGAACATGCCAATGCCTATAAACCTCATGACTCAAAGTATTTATAATCTTCAAAAACATAAACGAAAAACGACTTACAGTCTTACTCAAGCCTCTCCAAGACTAAAAATCAGACACTCAAAAAGCTGAAACACTCGGCGACTCCAAAACTCCAAGCCTCAAGGACTAAAAAAACTAAAAATATATGTTATCACCTCATTCTATTTTATTCATTAATTTCTTGGAAGTTTAATTTCTTGGAAGTTTCTTTTCCTGAATATCTGTTGCTTAAAATTTCAAATTTTTAACCCAAATTCAATTCGATTAAAATTTTAAGGTTATAGTAAACTTTTCTTGCTAAAAGTTCTTTCACCTCACGCCTTACAGCCAATCAAAATTATCGCACAATAAATACACTAATTTTTATTACTTTCATTATCTTTCTATATTAAAAGTCTAGTCGAATCAGTTTTTCCAATGTGAAACGATAGAAAAAAGGAAACCACAAAGAAAATCATCAAGTAATAACCGAAACAATCAAAATATTTGTGTAGGAGGATCATTTTTATGATTAAAGTTTATTTAATTTTCTAAATTAATTCAGAACAAAAAAATAAAATATTAAAAGAAAAAAAAGCATAAATCCGTTAAGATGATTAAGATTGGAATTTTAACAATTTTGTTGATTGGATATGGATCAAAACAAATTGAAGGTAGTTTGTGGATTATGTTTATGTTTTGTGTGTCGTCGGTCACATCAATTTTTGTTTATGAATCGTAGAAGTGTTCGTTTAAATATTTGTGAAAATAATTTTTTTTTTATTTTTAGCTTTGAGATGCTATTCGTGTTCATATACAACATCGAGTGGTGAAGAAAAGTGCGTTAGTGATCCACAAAGTGTGACGGGTCAAAATATTGTGACATGTTACAAAAAATATTGCACAATTACTAGACAAGAAATGATGGTGAGTTATTCTTGTTCAGTTATATTACTTTTAGGTAGATTTCATATAAAAATCTACCTATTGCAATGGGCTTCATCTCGGAATTTCGGAAAAATTTTTGTGCCAAACGACTATAAATGATAAGCGGAGACGAAAAAACAAAAAAAAAAAAATTTATATATATATATATATATATATATATATATATATATATATATATATATATATATATATATATATATATATATATATATATATATATATATATATATATATATATATATATATATATATATATGTATATATATATATATATATATATATATATATATATATATATATATATATATATATATATATATATATAAATACATATATATATATATATATATATATATATATATATATATATATATATATATATATATATATATATATAAACGATATGAGATATAACGAAAACGACCGGCACTCTCACGGTCGCATTTATTGAGCTAGATCAAAAAAAATATCTGTGCTTGTGTGTTCTAATAATATCTTGGACAAGTTTGTGAATCAGCAAAATCCGACACGTGGTTAAGAAACTAGAGGCTTTTTTCTGAAAAAAATTGATTTTTTAAAACCGTTATAACCGCCGTTTGAATACTAATGTTTCAAAAAATTTGACAAATTTAAAATCTTTGGAAACTTTTTTATCAATTTGTTTTAAAAATAGACCCCTGCAGTTAGAGGTTCCTGAGTGAGCGGCTCCAACAAAAAAGTTTGCAAAAAAAATTTTTTTTTGAAACAACCGGCACTCTCATGGTCGCATTTATAAGGCCAGATCAAAAAGCCTTTTCAAAAATGTGCGTTTTATTAATATCTTGGACAAGTTCGTAAATCAGCCCAATCCAACACATGGTTAAGAAACTTGAAGCTTTATACTAGAAAAAAACTCTGTTTTTTTGATCCGTTATAACGGCCGTTTGGATTCTAATATTTTTAAAAACTTCACAAATTTAGAATTTTTGAAACCTTTTTAATCAGTTTCTTTCAAAAAAAGACCTCTGCAGTTTGAGGTTTCTGAGTGAGCGGCTCCAACAACAAAGCTTGTAAAACACAAAATGCGTTTGAATCAACCGTCGCTCTCACGGTTGCATTTGTGAAGCCAGATCAAAAACCCTTTCTTATAAATGTGTGTTTTATTAATATCTTGGACAACTTCCTAAATCAGAAAAATCTGACACATGGTTAAGGAACTATAGGCTTTATACTAGGAAAAAAAGTAGTTTTTTTAATCCGTTATAACGGCCGTTTGGATACTAATATTTTTAAAATCTTCATAAATTTAGAATCTGTGAAAACATTTTAATCCGTTTCTTATAAATATAAATCTCTGCAGTTAGAGGTTTTTGACTTGTTAGCTTCAACAAAAAAGTTTGCAACAATCCCCAACTACAATTTCCAAAAACCTTATAACAGTCAATGTCAACCTTATAACAGTCAAAAAATAAAAGATTTGAATAGAAGAAATTAATTTTTTTTTCTTAGAAATAAACTATTTTGATATTTTGCAGTAATTGCACGACATATGATATAGAGTAGGTTTGTGTCATAAATTGTCACACACATGTTCTGTGGTAGATTTGATATTTGTTTGTTGCAAAATTGGATAGATATAATTTTGCTTGTAGGTAGCTAATTATCTTTTTAAAATTTGTTCGATATCTGTTTGAAATTAGTTTGTTTTTTTTAAACTAATCTGATACATCAGATTCTACTGGCACACAAAACTGTCTGATCTCGAAATCTACCTATTTCTAGCGGATATACGTGCCGCTTGGACTTTTTTGCTATGTGCTGATCGGTTCTCAAATATGTGGAATATTGTTTAAAGAGCATAAGAGCACACAAAAAGCACGTAACGGCAGGGTTCTCTCCAGTTGCTCCTTTTTGATGGGTTTAGTTCTCTGCTGAAGTTATCAAAAGTCATTATGTCTACCATCTAGTTGTTGTTTTACTCGTTTAAAAAGGTTGGAGACTTATTTCTAATTCTCTTCAAGTTACAGTAGACCAAAATGCTTCCCGCTGTGTTTCGATTTACTAACAGGAAAAATTTATGTTAAATGCAGGTTGTTGACCGCAAAGTAAAACTTTTTGTACAGTTGTTTCTACCATGTGCGTTTTCGTTATCCTGAAGATGCGTAATGATATCGTTAATCAAGGATATCGTTTTAATTGGATTTCTAGCCTTTGGTAAATCATGCGGTTTGCTTAAAGCTGACTTATTTTCTTTAGAAATCACATTTAAAGCATACGGGCAAAGCTTCGTTACACTACCTCGTAGATATTTAACTTATTTGAAGAAAATATTGATTTTGGATGTACGTAAAGCATTAGTAAAAGTTCACCCTTGTCTTTGCAGAAGGAGACGGAGAAGCTTTATCGTTAGAAATATTTTACCCTAAAACAGAATATTCAGTTTCTGCTAACATACTTTAGGTAGAACTGAGTACAACTTCGTTCAATTTTTCGATTAAGCGCTGTTTTGTTTGAAGTTGTATTGAAATTGTATTTAGATCCTTAGAGTTGTCTCTTAGACACTGGATGGATATAAATATTGGCATCACAAGATCATTTTTTTCACTATGTTACAAGATGGTCCTATATTTGCAAATTTACCCTCTCAACTGCCTTAGTTGTCTGGTTTATTCCTGTCGACTAGGGCTTGCAAAACCTGTTTCAGTAAAACCGGTTTTTGGTAAAACCGGACCGAAAATGTAAATTTGAAAAAACTAGTTTCGTCCCAATTGAATCCGGTTTTAAAAAAAATATTTTTTTCCTAATTCGTGCAGTGATCATGTTTACAAGACTTTTTTATTCTCCCCAACTTGCAAGTAGCTCATTTTGCGGTATTATACTCGGATATTACACCACAAGGATATTGGTCAATATAATATTAGACCAAAGTTATGGTACTAAGAATATACGAACAGAAAATCAAAAATACTTATTTTTAATTTAAGGCTTTGTATTTTAATTCAAATTTAACTTTGAAAAATTTATGTAATTTTTAACCGTGACAATTACCAAATTTCATACCAAAACATAGGTGGCTTTGATTTAAACAAATGTATTTTAATGTTTGAAAGTGTTGGTATTTAGTTTTTGAAAACGAAAAATTTTTGGGCATTTGTTACATAAATTTTGGTTTGCCCAAAATTGTTTAATAGCTGTCTTCGCTTTCGTTCGTGCAGTTACTACTAGTGAGATTATTGAATAAAAATTAGGTTTTATGTCGCCTTGCAAGACGTTTTTTTACGCCGGTGCTGTCGATTTTTAGGGATAAATTTACTCCCCATAAGTGCATTAATTTGAGGAAAAAAACTGAAAGAAAAATATTAAAGTATCGTTTATGGAAAATATGAAACCGAGGAACAGTGATGTGTGACAAGTGAGAAGTAAGAAATATTGTTATACTATAGTAATTTGTTCAGGTAAGCCCTATTATGATCCGGGCCGGATCATGGTGTAAAAGCGTAAATCCTAATAGGACATTTGCATCCGGCCCCTATCAGAAGTCATACTTGATTTCACTACTAGAGCGTGCCGTATTTGTCCTGATCCGTCCCGAATTTCAAAGACCTATCTCATCCCTAGTAGTAAATGTCGGGGATCAGAATCATATCTGATTTTCCAATTAAGGTATGCCCTATTTGTCCTAATCTGAGCCCTTTTTCATTTTAATAAATTTCATTTGGTAAAAATTCACTAGAGTATTATCCATATTAGATATACATAGTTCGCGAAAATTCACATATACTTTAGTTATCGCTTCTCTGCGTTATGAATACATATAGGTAAGTATAAAGTTAGAATATTTTTATAAACATTTTTTCTAATGTATGTAGTAGTAAATTTTATAATTTTTCTAATGTATGTTAAAGAAAATTCTCTATTTTAAATGATCCGGACCTGGTCCGTTTCTAGTAGGGCTACCTGATCCGGTTTGGATAGTTTGAGGCGTTACATTACTGATCAGGACCTGTTCAGTGTGCCTGATACGATCCCAATCAGTAGTAGGGAAAGCCGTATCTGGTCCAGATCTGAGCCCTTACATAATGCTAGTCGGGATATGAATCTACTTAATTGGAGCATTTCTACATTAACAATAAAAATAAGAAATAATGGATTTCTATGAAATATTTTCATAAATTTTTTATGTTTTTAATGAATTGTGATACCTGTAATTAATATGGACAAGTTATAATTGAGCAAATTTCTGTAATTGATGGTTAAAATCAATACTTTTATTTTCTTATAACGAATACGAATGTGAATCTTATAACGAATGCGTTACGTTATATTAATAAATATTGCGTTATAATACATTTTCTAAAATAAAATGTGTTTTTCATAAGAATATTAGGGCTCAAATTTAATTTTTTGTGTAAAAATAATGCTCTGAAGTCCGTAAAAACACAGTTTAACAGGTTTTAATCATTTTGAAAATCGAAAACCGGTTTTAAAAAATGGAGGCGGTTTTGCAAGCCCTCCTGTCGACGGACTATTTTCGGATTCAAATTTCAAATTTTTATATTGATAATAATAATGCATATATATATTACACTAGTTTACAAATTTTGGTCTTTTTTTGTCACCCTGACTAAAACCCAACTTTTCTTGTGGATTTTGATCTGCTGAACACGAATATCATATTCATTTTTTTAGGTTAGCTCTTGTGTTTTAGATAATAGCGTTAAACCAATTTTTTCGGTGAAAAAAAAGTAATTCCAGTTTTTAGATTTCATATTATTTTACAAAACAAACAAATTCAATGTATTAATGAAAGAAGTGCATAGTGCTAACAAGAGATGCTAAAAAAACATTTTGAGCTATTTTTGTAAAAATCCATCAAGGATTCTGGAAGTTATACTCGAAAAAAGTTGAAAAAAATCACAAATTTATATTTTTTTAAAATTTTTCCATATTCAACGCCATAAATTTTGAACAAACAATGATTGTAAATTTTTTTTAATTTCTTAAAGCCCGTGGTAATTTCAATTCCCTTTCTTTTAAGTTAAAAAACACTAATTTTGGAGCAGGTTGCACCAAGTTATTCAGGTTTTCCCAAAAAAGGCAGAACTCAAAATTTGGAAAAAAAAATTTTTTATTAAGAATAATTTAAATTCTGCAACATAATTGGTTTATATATAAGTTATTATTCACATTTTCGAATAAAAACTGCGAGCCATTTTAATTTTGCCTTATTCCAACCGTTTATATGTATATTTTCTTTTACTTTTGTGCCGCGTCGTAAATAATATTTTACAAGTTCAGTCGTTCTCAAACATCAGTTAAGAATTCTTTTAAAATAGTAAAGTGTAAAGACAAATGTATTTATATGGCTTCTCAAGAAGTTTCAAGTGTAAAAATAGTCCAAATTCATTTTGTTTTATTTGTGGAATTTCCATAATACGTCCTGCTAAAATCACTCCATATTTAAGAATTGCATACCTTCACTACTTTGGCATAAAATGGAATGAAGATTTACCGTGGATGCCGAAAAATAGTTGTGTCAACTGCAACTTAACGCATTCAAGATGGAACAATAGAGAAAATGTTCATTTAACGTTTTAACGTTGTGTTTTTAACCAGATTTTGACCATAACTTGCAATATTAGCTCGAAAATCTATATAACAACTCATATATAAATCAAGTATGTTGCAGAATTTAAATTATTCTTAGTAAACTTTTGACTTTTTTTGGGAAACCCTGAACCTGAACAACTCGGTGCAACCTGCACCAAAATTCGTTATAACTTAAAATAAAGGATGTTGAATTAACTGGCTTTAACAGGCTCCAAGTAATTAATAAAATTTACAATCATTGTTTGTTCAAAATTTATGGCGTTGAATATAGAAAAATTTTTGAAAAACTTAAATTTTTGATGTTTTTTCAACTTTTTCGAGTATAACTTCCAGAATCCTTGATAGATTTTTTCAAAAAAAAGTTCAAAATGTTTGTTAGCATCTTTACTATGCATTTGTTTCATTAATATATTAAATTTGTTTGTTTTGTAAAATATGCGAACCAAACACCTTTTTGTTCACCGAAAAAATTTCGCGAATATCTCAAAAACAAGAGCTAACCTAAAAAAAATAATATTATATTAGTGTTCAACAGGTAATCTATAGGAAAAGTTGGGTTTTATTTAGGGAGATTTTCTTGTAAATTAGTGTTATTTACTACCATAAAACATTCAAAACATAAACTTATTTAGTTGAAAAATTATATGAGAGTTATTTTACAGTTAGAAAAAGAGACAGTTATTTGCTTTCCCGTTTAGTAAATTACTGAATAAAAAGGTTAAATTTTTATTTTAAAGCTGAACCACATACACTCCTTTATCAGTGATATTGTTATAATATTGTCATTTTATTTCACTTTAAAGAGGTATTTACATGTGGTGGTTTAGTAGCCAATATTTAAATTTTTCAACTGGAAATTAGAAATTTAAAATCTTGCGTTATAATCACTTATTGCGTAATAAGCCTAGTTGACTGGTATTAAAACTTTGTGATTTTTGACTGAGAAAATTGAAAAACGGTTCCGTTGCTCTTCTGACGAAATCTTTAGTATAATAATATCTAAATAAACTTTTGAAAACAGTTTGGTTTCTAGCCTTAGCCTGAACATCTTTCATTGTCGGCTAGATCACAGCGTCAGTCATTAACTGTATAGAAGAGCTAATGCAAGAGAGGGAAATATTGCGCATTTGCACGAAAACATTTAGACAAAACTCTTTTTGATTTGTATTAACGAAGGGATGGAGAAAACAGTTTGAATTTAAGTATATAATCAATGCGCCATAAAGCGTCGGCAACTATATTGTCAATTCTAGCAATACTCGCGCTTTGGTGTAAACTGGCTGATAAAATTAAGAAAATGAAATAGGACTACCTTTATCTGTCTAAATAAGGTTTATAATCTCTAAATACTAAATAGGAAGGACATTTACACTTTTTCGTAGTTCAGGCAAATAATAACGCCATGAATCGGTGACATGTTGTTAAACGATAGCACCTACCACTTTATCGGAGGCATAAATCACAATAACGAGTTGGGCATATAAGGAAAGATGAGTGAACAAGATTGTACCGCCGAGTTTATTTTTACAGTTTGTAAAAACCTAAAGAAAAGATGCTGACCAAGCAATCGATCTTTGATGCCTTTTCTTTTGATTTGGGCTTTTGATCCCCGTAGATATGAGGAATGAAACATTAAGAAATATGAATTAATTAATATGAATTAAGTATATTCCTAGAAATCGGCAGCATTTTTTAATTATTTACTTGTGTGCTAAATGGATATAACATCCACTCGTTTTTTGCCGGTCTTATTCCATTTGTTAGAGCAACAAGTATAGTTATCTAAGATACTAATTTCGTGTTGTGCGAAATTGTAATTGGTTTTTCTTATTGATCATACCAGCACCTTCGAATTTTTTATATATGAGCTATAGTAGCCGTAAGTGTTTAGTATAGGACTTAGATGTGACAAAGTATCTCGTAAAACGGTGTGGATTTATCACTGAAATGTTTAATTTTCGTTTCATAAACTAAATCTGTTTTGGGTGAATGAACTTAATAAGCTCGAATGGTATAGTAATAACTGTAATTATGATAATCAATCTTCTTATATATTAATACGCTAATGAAAAATTTTGTGGAGCCTAAGGCTTTTTTATTCGCAGATGGATTCATTTCAAATTTTCACTGCTATCTGATATTAGTGTAACTTAGATTTTAAAGATTTTTCACACAAATCGGATCATAAATAAAAACTTATAGACGAATTAAATTTATTTTTGAATTTAAGCGAACTCCCCCATACTAATATGAAATGAACTTGCCCAAGCCATATTTTTTTTTCACAAAAACACAAAACTTTGTTACTTTGTTATTAACGTGGAAATATGTAAGACTGTTAAAAGTGTGAAATATATTTACAAGTATGTATATAAAGGGTATGACTCTGCCAATGTTGAATTGAGAGTGAATGGAGAGAATGCAGTGAATAATGATGATGCGATTGGGGAAAATGATATTCAAGATTTTTTGAATGGACGGTATGTTGGTTCGACTGAAACTGCTTGGCGCATATTTGAATTTCTAATGCATTTTTAATCTCATACAATTATTCGACTTGATTGTCATTTGCCTAATAGACAAAATGTTTATGTCAGGAATGGAATAACTGCACCATCCACAGGAATGTGGCTGGTGCAGTCACAAATGTATCAAGAAAAAAATTGTTAGCATTTTTCCATTTGAATTCCATTGATAATTTAGCTAATGAGGTTTTTTATACAGAATTACCATTACATTTTGTTTGGCATGATCAAAGTAAATCGTGGAAAAGAAGACAACGTGGGGCTGATAAAGTTGTTGCTCTATTATATATGGTTTCTCCAAAAGATGTAGAATTGTTTCATATGCGTTTACTTCTGTTGCATGTTCGTGGTCCAAAATCTTTTACTCATCTACGTATGTATGAAAGTGTTGAGTACCCTACTTTTGCTGCAGCATGTGAAGCTGGAGGTATTGCAACAAATGATAATGAATGGCGTGAATGTTTACTTGAAGCTTCAGAAATTCAATCAGCAAAATAGTTACGTCAATTATTTGCATTTATCTGTGGTTTGAATGTTCCTCCGAATGCTTTAGCTTTATGGATTGAATTTATAAATAGTATGATTGAAGACTTTTTACAAAATTACGATGAAGATGTGTCAATTAATCGAGCCTTGATTGAAATTAATGAAATTCTTCTCACACATAATACTTCATGTGGTGATTTTGGTCTTCCGATTCCACAATATAACTTACAGATTGGCGATGTAGGTCATTTTTATATTGAAGAAGAAGCTATAGTTTTCGATAGAATGTATGAAAATGCAAATAATGAGCAACGTAGTGTGATTGATATTGTTCTTCCATTTAAATTTCAAAGAACTCAATTCCCTATTATTCCTGCTTTTGCTATGACAATTAATAAATCTCAAGGTCAGACATTCAACAAAGTTGCCATTTTACTTAGAGAACCTGCATTCACACATGGTCCATTGTATGTTGCTGCAAGTAGAGTGCGTGCGTTTGATTGTTTGAAATTTTATATTTATGATGCATCTGACCAAGGTCATTTGTTCAACGATGATAGAGTTTTCATAAAATATATCGTCTTCCCAGAAGTCATTGTTACCTGATTTCTTCTCACTTTTCTCAAAAACCTTTTCTTCTTTTATGAATATGAGTGCTGTGCGTTTGCTTTTGCCTCAATATTTTTAATTTCATATCGAGGCTGACGTTGCCAATCAGTTTTATCATTTTCATCGTTAAACATATTTGAATATTTGTTTTTGATAATAATTGCTGTTTCAATTGTCTATTTATATATAAAATATAAAATTTTCATGTATGACCGAATTTCGGTCACGGGATTTCCTATATTTTTAAAAATAAAAATTGAAAATTATGCTATCATTTCTTACTACCACTTTTGAAATCATTGTACAATCAATCAATCAACAAAATGTCTACGTAAAAACTTTATTTATAAGCATAGCGAAGCACGCCGGGCCCTCCTAGTAGTGATTAAGTGGTGAGGTAAAAAAAAGTTAAAGAAGTGAAAAGTAAATAAGACATTCTGTAGCATAATTTGAAATTTAGCTTACGTAGCTTTAAATTGGTCAGCTGCTAGCCTACAAGTTTTGCAAATGATACTGCATTAGTTAAGCTTGCATGTGTCATATATCATGTTGCATTTTACAACTGACGGGACTGCCAACAAAACTGTCTACGGTGATGGCTACATTGTCAAAAAGATCGTTGTTTGCTGCAAAAGCGGTCCAAACAAAAGGAGGCAGTTTTTCGTCCCATTGAATTTCAAGTGTGTCTTAGGGTGAGAAGAGACAAAAAGTTAAAAAAATTGTACTTTTGACTTGAAACTTTCTTATTTTTGAATTGAGCTTCAAGTGTGAGAAACTTCTATTTGGACCTAGTATCCTTAGATCTCACTTAGTATCTTTAAGCCTTAGCACATCGGCATTAAGGGAATTTGAAATCATAAAAGACCGAATGCGGCGGTTTATTCCAAATTGACTAATCACTCCTAAAACTGAGTCTTGGTTCACGCGGGATGTTGATGAGGTGGTGAGGAATAGACGCAAAAATTTAAAATTTATAACTCAAATAAAACACCTGAAACCCATTTTGCTCGAAAGAAAGCATTTATTCAGAAAAAAATAAAAAAATCGCCAAGCCCTCCCCCCATCTGGCTCACGTAGTTCCTTTCAGGCAGTTAAATCAATCCAGAGCAATTTTACTCAATCCTCTATTCTAACCTTAGTTCTGAATGACATTTCCATGAGCGACTCGAAATAGAAGGCGAATATTTCGGATCGGATTTTCGCAAAAAACTCAAACATAGTTAAACATCCTCATTCTCCTGCACTCATTTCCCCAGTTGAAACGAAAATGAAGCTAATTATTTTTCGTTGCAATATTGTACGAAAAATCCTTCCTTCTATCAAAATCAACAAATCTCAAAAATTTTCTATTTATCTTACTAAACCGGAATATTTTCCGATTCTTGGAAGCTGACCAGCGTTCAACCTATATCAAAGAAAGGCAGTAAGATAGACCCTAACTATTATAGACCAATTGCAATTCTGTCGGTTTTATCTAAAATGTTTGAAATATATGTTAACTACAATCTAATAGAATATTTGAAGATTTTTAAATAATTTCGATACATAAAAGGATAAATCGAATCATATACGCTAAAAGAATGCCATATCTTTCTTTGAGATTCATCATTAAGCAAGATATGCCAATTGCAAATAAAAATCTTAATGTTAAAAAAAATAGAATATACATACTCTTTTCAAAATAATAACATACAAAAACAGCAATATTAATAATAATATCAACAGTTTAGTAATAAGAGAACAAAATACTTCATTAAAATGCAATATTTAAAAATATACTTTTTACTGTTTATTTTTAAATTTATTTATAATAATATAAGAATAATTTAAGAACTAAGAATGACGTAAGTCAAAATCGATATTCTTTAAAATAAAAAAATAAAAATCAAATTGTTACTATAAGGAAGTTTTATTATTATAAATAAATTTAAAAATAAACAGTAAAAAGTATATTTTTAAATATTGCATTTTAATTCAAAAGTGACAAAAGCACACAAACAGTGAATAATATGGAAAACCATAATAACACATATATATATATATATATATATATATATATATATATATAAAATACTTCAACTCCTTTAATATATGTTAATCTTTGTGTTTCTTTCATATCAGGGTCCCCAATTATCGCTTTAACACTCAGACATATTTCTTTATGCTTGCGTCAAAAGTTAATCGTCGAACCATCCAAGGCAAATCATTACACAATTCTTTTGAAGTATGCCTAAATAGCAATAAAATTATTTTAAAAAACTAAACACTCTCCCCGAAACTAGCTTCCCCACCTTCAAAGTTTCATTAAAACTTTCTAAGTGGTTTCGATAAAGGCCATTTGGAGAAATTTCCCCACCTTAAACGAAGCTATGATTTGTATAAGACTTCGGCGCAATGATTTGTATGGTCTTTTGTAAGCAGTTGTGCAAGCTGAATAGTATTTCTTGTTTCCATAAGCTATAACTTCAATAAAGTGCTTCTAATAGATCGTTTTAAGCCATCATTAGAAGTCTCGCATAGAAGCTATTAAAAAGTGTGGCAAAAATGTTAAAATATTTTTTATATTTCTACACTTTTTGAACGTAATTATTGTTATTGCTATGTTATTATATGGCTTCTAGAAGACTTCCGTAAGATTTCCGTAATATTTAGTTTTTTAATTTATATGTAGAAAAGATAGTATAATTTAGGGCTTACTCTTTATATAAAAAGGTATGTGGCAAGTAACCTCAATGGGTTTTTTAACGATGAAATCATGATATGAGATATACATTCTTAAAAGATTTTGTATCTTTTTAAGAGACGTTCTGTAAAAGAATATTCACAAACCTTTCTTATATTTGTTTTATTGATTCAAAGATTTTAGGTTTAGCAACATTAAGGGTTTATATTTTTTTAATAATTAACCTTTAGCGTATTTACAGCTTTATTTGTACAATATATTTTTTTAATAAAAAGAGTTGTAATTAGATTGCAAATATGTATCCCAAAAACATGCGCATTGAGGTGCTGATGAACGAAGTTATTTTTTAAGAATGTTATACAAGATTAAAACAATAACAATACAAGCAATCATATACCACACCATCCATTTGCTCTAAATTATTTTAATAAAGTGACTAAATTATGAAGTACATTCCACCACACTTCTTCCTGGCGAGTTTGAAATGTAAAGAAAATTCGTATATCATTGTTTATAAAACTCAGCCAAATAATTTTTAAATTTTCTTCATTCCATCTCTAGTTGATTTGTTTTTTTTTGGCTATTTCAAAACTCTATATAAAGAATATTTTATATTGTTCAAAATAAGTCTGAACAACACATTTAAAAACCGACGGGAGCACAATACTTTCCTGCAACTGCAAAGATCCTCTAGTTGAAATAATAGAAGCAATAGGTTTTGTTCGTTTAACATATTTCATTTTCGCAAAACAGTCTCGGTAAAATTTACAAAGTTTGGATATTAAAGCCATTTTCAGAGTATTACAGCTGTGCTTCTATAAGATCTTTAAGCAATTACAACCAAAACTACTTCAATGCTAATGACAGCTAGAACTTCTATAACCCTTTCTTGGAAGGTTTATCTAGAGTTGTGTAGATAAGTTTCAGTAAATCTTCTAATATTGTGAACTGAAGTATTTTAGTGAAGCTTTATTGAAGCTTAAGCTGGTATTACTCGAAGTTAAGAAATAAGTTTGCTAGTTGGGTGTCCACCACTTTCCTCCAGACAAAATTAAAACATCCATGCCTACAAAAAGGCATTACATTACCTCTCCTTTGGAATGTTACAGTCTACCAACTGGTACACAAGCATATCGAAAAGGATTGTAACCCTCACCTATTAAAAGTTGATCCAAATTAAATCAGAACCAATAATTATAATATTTGATTTACTGCTACATTTTGTTATAAACCTTTCATCTTATAATTTTACTTAAATTGAGTTTCAGATGTGTTACCAAATTAATCACAGGCATTCAAAAACATTATAAATTTTTATCCATTATTTTAAAAAAACTGTTGACCACAACTTGGGTGAGATCTCCTTATCGAAAACCCATGTCCAATTTAGTTTAATAATATTGTCTCTCTTCAAAATATAAATTTTATTAAACCATTTCTCACTCAAGTTCCTAAAATCCTTCAAAAAATATTAAAAAATAATGTTGAAGCAAAATTTATTGAAATTCCATAAAACTATTATGTGATTAAAAATGCTTTTGTGAATTCTTTATATTCAAAATATTTTCAATTCTAAAAAAAAGTTTATTAGTACAATGCTACGATGGTTACAATGGTCATTTAAAATATTTAATCAAAATTTGAAACTTATTAAAAACTCAATTAAAATGATATTTAAAAGCTTGTTAAGAATTTTGAAGTTGTTTTTTTTAACGAAAAATAAAAATTAACTAAAGTAATTTATGTAAATAAAAAAATAAAATAATAAAAAAAAGAAGGCAGTGTTAAGGACTGCCGACAGAAGTGAAAACTTAAATCTGTAAAATAGCTGGGGCCCTATTCCCGAACACATAAATGTCATCACAATATTGTAAATTCACACAATATTGTGAATTTCGTATAATGTAACACCAATTTGGTGAAAATTCAACACAATATTGTGTATCTGACAAGAACAATATAGTTACTGTCAAAATCACAATTTTGTTTTATGTTTTGTGTGTTGACTTTTTATTACAAATTTCATCGATTGGCGTAAAAATTAATTTATAACGCTTAATTAAGTCTTTAATAATATTAAATAATGATATTTTTATATAAATATCATTAAAACATATTTTTTTATTAAATATATTTTGATTTTATTTTACATCTCTTAAGATTAAAAAAGTTAGTTGTCAAAAGTACGAATCTAGTACCAAAAATCTGTTATGATTTTGTAAAAATTTGTTATAATTTGTTTGACACAAATATGAGTTACAGAATATCATTTTTAAACAAAGTTGTTAAGCATTTTGGTGAAATTGACAATATTGTCGATTGACAAATATGTGTTCGGGAATAGGGCCCCTCTGTTTTTTTGTATCTTCCAATTATTGTAGCATTGCAAATTAAAATTTTAGAATGTTTAAATTAAAATCATTAAAATTATTCTGGGTTTCATATCTATCAGCATTCGAAGCAACTGTTATATACATTTTTATATTTAAAAAAGTAAAGAGAGGTGTCAAGGGACTCCCGGATGGAACGAAGTTCCTTTCGATTAATTAGTGAAGGAATTGTAATAAAATTAAAAATCAAAAATCAAATCACTCAAAATGATGACAATGATGAAAAATGATGACAAAAAGAATAGTTTTAATGTTCTATAAAAAAATAGACAAAAACAATAAAAAATAAATATAGGGTCCGCGTTGAACCCCGAACCTTTCTCACAACCCACTACATTGACAATGACAACGAAACGTTTTTTATGTTCTAGCTAAAATACATTTTACATATTATGCTTAATATATTCTTTACAGATAATTCAGTTGTTTCAGTCAAATCGATCACGGTTATTATGAAATATTTCTCTATAGCAGGCTATAACTAACAAGACATAGCAGGCTATAACTTATAAATAACAAGACTAAAACGCAATTAAACGAAATAAAATTTAGTGTAAAAATTCCTAAATTTTATTTTGTTTTCAATTGATTGACAAATTGATTGAAGGTCTGTAGCCCGCCTATCTTGTTTTGCAAAGAAAGAACAAATCAATTTTATGAATTGTTTCTTTAATTTCTAATCAATAGAAAATACATATTAAAAACAAAGAAAATTATGACTAATAGTGAATTCTTTTCTACTTGTTCGGTACAAGTTCCGACTCCGAATTATCCAAATTTGTTTTTTTTGTATTGCTTTTTTTACAAAAGAATACAAATTTGGTTAATTCTGTGTTGGAACTTGTACCGAACAGGTAGAAAAGAATTCACTATAAAATAAAAGTTAAGATGCAGAAGAAAGGAAACTTAAAATAATTTTTTTTAAATCTTTCCCTATGTATGAATTTAATTTTTAATTTTCCGAAAAAAGAAAGTTAAAAATGAATTTAAACACAGCTGAAATTTTGAAACTTATATTTTTTTAAGCCTGAAATAAATTAAATCTAAAATAATACGTCTATCCACTCCGAAAGCAAAGCATAAACTAAATGAGACAAAATATAAAATACTAAATAGAAATTTAATAAATTTCGTTTGTTTCGTTTTTTACTAAAAAACTTCGTTTTCGTTTTTTTTTACTTTTTTTCTTTTTTCTCATTATATCACAAAAGTGTCCTTACAACTTTTGGTCTTAATTTTTTCCGTCTAGCCCCCTTTCGCAACGCGCGATATGGAACTTTGTTCCGATAATCAAAACATATCATATAAAAATTTGCGTCTATCAACACCTTAGAAAACATGTTGTTGTGGGGCCTTGTTCTGATAAGTTTTTTATGTGTTGTTGTGACACACCTTGTAATTTTTACTACCAAACACATTTTATTTAAAAAAAAAACGTATCATCAAAGAATATTTCATAACTTAGAGTAAGGGATGGTATCGTTGATTGAAAATACTTCATCCGCCAGCCCCCCTAAGATATCTCTTTGGCTAATGAGATTGCACTGCTATTGCCAGTGGTATACGATATCTCAAGCTAACTCATATGCCAATAGCAGGGACTAACCCATAGATCAACAATTTTAAATTTTACAAATCTTCCTGCGGAAAGCTAAGTAAATTCATTGGTATTCATGCGCATTGTTGCGGTTTGCAAATCAATATTGACTAAGTGTCACCATTTTAAATTAGTTTATTTATCATGATTACCATCCATGTTTAATCATACATAAGCTATGCTTCTTTGTATAGAATTTATGCGATTTCCGTCTCGTAATTTTGAGCTTTAAATCGATATAATCGATGTTATCAAGCATCAAGTTACAAGTATTAAGTCTTTACTTAATTTTAGAAACATGTATTACATACAATTCCAAACCAACAACATATTTGGTGTAGATGATAAAGTTTGTAACATCATGATGTGTTAAATTCCAATACATATAATTTTGATATACAAATAAAAGGTACTGGGGAAAAACAGCGTAAGTCCATTTTTTTCGAAATGAAATTGAAATCGAGCTAGTGCTGCTATCTATTGAAGAAATACAAAAGCTTTCAGCTGGTATATTCAATTTCGGTGTATATCAAACCCAGCCCATATAAATAAATTGAAAAGAATTCGCATACAGGGGAAAAACAACAATTTACAGGGGAAAAACAAATTAACCCACCATATTTTACCATAAAACGTGAAAAGATAATTTCACTAAAAACACTTTTATGAACCGTGTCTATTCATTGTTTAATCAGAGTTCACAAATTTTCTTGCATTTTGAAGACTTCAAACGCAAAAATTCAATTTTCTCGAAATTTGGTTTTATGGACTTACGTTGTTTTTCACCTGTACCCTTCAAATGTAATTGTTTCAGGTTATATTATCTTTCTTACGTTATTTTTAATTTCATAAAAATTATGTTCAACAAAAAAAACATTGATCAAAGCAAAATACCGTTTAAAACGATGGTTAAATAAAAAGAAAATTAAGTATACACAACAACTTCCCAAATTTTCATGATGATTAATGTATTAATGCATAAAGGCCAAACAGACATACTTTCAATTTTATATATGGGTAGTTCTACAGACGAAGGAAGCAAATGGAGCTAATTACGGCATGACATGTTTTTTGCGAACAAGTTCTGGCAAGTAGTTTTAGTTAAAGTTGATGACGTTCTTTCAACTTTTCTGAATGTGGCCAGTCAAAAAAAAAAATGCAAGAGTCTCAATAAAAACAAATCCTTCTTACTCCTAAATTAACTCAAAATTATCTTAAAATACGAAATAAATATTTATTTAAGTCAAAATCCTAAATATTTAAGTCACTGAGACCAGGTGACTGATAAAATTTATCAATATATCAGTATTTCGCTTAAAAATGACAAAATTACGTCTAAAAAAAATAAACGGATTCTATACCAAGGCAATACATATTCACGACGTATAAAACTACAAAATTACCTGTAATTAAAATACTTTTTACGAAAATACTTGCCAGGGGACTGATAATTTGACTGGGCAAAACACGATCTTGCTAGTAATGATGACTGTTTTGATTGATAAAACCTCAGACTAAGTAAAACACTTGCAATATTATATTTATTGAACTTTAATTAATTCCTGTGACGAGCGATAACTTGATAGAAATATGAATTTCCAATATTTTCAATGTGTTTTGATTGGGCAGGAGAATAATAACAAATTCGTGGGACAAACTTTAATAGGATATATCTTATATGAAATATATATAGAGTAATGTTATGATTATTAACACATTATTAAAGCATCATTATGCAAAACTATTACTACAGTGTAAATTTGTCTCTACACACTTAAAATCATTGATTATTTAGTTCACCAGCTTTGACTTTCATGGTGGGACACGCCAGGGGACTGATAATTTGACGTTTTAAATATTTTTTTTTGTAAGAAATATATTTCGAAACGGGTTTATGTTGAGTGACCAGCTACACATAGTTAAGGTTTACAAATTTCATTTGAAAAAAATGTTTTTTTGTTCATATTAATATACGAAATAAGAAGAGCCGTCCAAAATTCCTATGTTTGTAGAACTACCCATATATTCAATATTTATTTGGCATGATGACTCGAATGCACATTGCAAAAGACAGTAGCAATATAACTTTAAAAAACTACATTATAGATCAATTTTTTAAAATTCGTAAAAAGAAATTTTTATTATTTTTATGAATTCATGAATAAAAAAAAAATTTTAATGCTATTTAATAAAAATAAAAAAAAAAAAATTAAAATGTAACATGGTACTATGTACCAGAATTGAAATCACGACCTATAGAACATCAATCGAGTGCCATATCCACATCACAATTTGAAACGTTAAGAAATGATAGATGTGTTTCATATTTAAAAATATTTTCCTGATTTAAAAATGATAACGCTAAATTTTACTTCATACAAAATTGCATAATGCCGCTAAAAAAGTTTTCACTTCAAAAATGTCCAAATCGTTGGTTTTCTTTTCACTTTCAAGAATCCTCTTTTTATTTATATTACAAAAAAAATTTTGTTATTTACAGAACATTCCATTAACGTATTATGCAAAAATTAAAATTTTGTAAGAGCAGAAGAAATTCTAGAACTCATTAACAAGTTTAATCTGAAAAACTTCGTGTTTTGTGTTTTGATAATAAATAAAAGAATGCAAGTATAGCAACAATGGAATGATTTTGCGGATGATAACTATGAGATAATTAGGGAATAAGTTGAGTTTGTTTTATGAATGGCTATGACAATATTTTAAGTGTCATTTTTGTTTTTAATTTTACCTAATAAAAAAGGTTCGGGGTAACGTTTTCCTTTGTGTTCACCAGCTTTAATAAAAAAAACAGCATTATCTAACATTGTAAGATAATCGCTCAAAAAAAATTTCCCAACCTATCCAACACTATCGAAAATCTTTGGGAATAAGAAAGACCATAAGACTCTATACCAACTGTCGCGCCTAAAAAATAAAATCACTATATAACTAAAACTTGTCGATACTTAATCGATTTTAACATGCTACAACGAACAATAAATATTTTTTTGTCATACATCGTAACGTCTTACTGATAAAAAAATGGCAAGGAAATAACAAATTAGATACAAACAAAATTATGTATGTCAAAATCGTTTGTTTCACTAACAGATAAGAACTAATTGAAGTTTTGTTAGTTTATGAATGATTGATTAATTATTGTAATTAATTGAACCTTATCGCAGAGAAAAAAGAGAACAAAGTTTTTTTATCTTTTGATTATGGGCGCAGGTGAAACGCAGTTTTATTATTTTCCTCGCCCTTACAGATCCAACAAAAAAAAAATTAAAGATGTTGAAAGAAATTTTAAGTGCTCTTTAAATGAGTGATTATCATGCTGTTGTTAGTGTTTGAACCTTACTATCGAGTATGCCAATATATGTTTATAAGGGGCTAGGATGTCTTTATACATGCATGGACGCTTGGGGATCAATCTTTGTTGATTTGTAATTTTTGACATGTGAAATTCTTGCGTACTGTCCCAGCTATTGACATATGGGCTAACGTGAGATATAACGTAACACTTTCAATAGTGGCGAGATATCTTTATCCATGGTAATATGTCATAGGTAGAGAGCTGCCTCACTTGCGCACGTATCCCAACAACAGACGTACTTAGTAATGACACTTGTAGTATAATTAAAGATCGAAAAAGCTCCAACTTCCTTAGTTTTGTTTCATTTGGCTCCTATTAGTACCGGAAAAACAAAAGTCCATCTACACTTAAGAAAACTACACCTAAAGGTCAACCTTTTATCCAGTTGACTCTGTTTGTGACTGATAAATTTGAATAAGCTCCAGCCTGGTGATCATTGTCACGGCTTTCATTACACAGGCATAACTGTTAGTAGTAGTATATATCACAATTAAAATTTGAAACGATAATTCAAATCCAACTGTGTCTAGTACGTATAAAAAATTCTATTCGAATTCTCAAGCTTATAAGAGCTTATAATGCTTTTTTCGTCTTCTCCTTTAAATAACGATAGCAAGATAAACCGCTTAAATTTGTTTGTTTCCTTTTAACATTCCTACATTATTACCACCTTCTGTGTTGAAATATTCAACGCAATAAAGCACTCCTAACCTTAACTCTTTCATATCATTAGCACAATTTTTCCATAAAAATAATATCAAGTTTTAAAGTAATTTTTAATCCAATTTTCAAACTAAAGAAAGTTAATTAAATTTTTCGTTTTTTTTTTTCAAAAACAAAATAGGAAAACAAAACTTTTTGAAGAAAAGAAAATTAGTTTTTCAAGTTTTCCCAAATTTTTCAAAAGATTTTTCTTTGAAAAAAAAAAAAAAAAAAACAAACAAAATAAATAACGTTTTGTTATTTAATTCAAAATTGCGAATTTGTTGGAAGAATAAATTTTTGTTTTCATAAATTTTCTCAGGCAGATAAATTAAAGTAAACAATAAAAAAAAAATATAATATCTTAGAAAAGTGCCGTTTTAATAACAACAGTCAGCTGTTGGAAATAAGATAACAAAAATAGAATAATATTAAAATGTTTTTATTGCGATTTAATGAAAACAAAAGAAATGAAAATAAAAAATAGAACGTGCGTGCTGTGTGTTGATTAACATTTGCCCCAAAAGTTTTGATTTCCGCTTGTTAAGTAGGCTCTCACTCCATATTTAGTTCAAAGGTACTGTTCACGCATTATCGTGAATTTTTAAATAGTTCATCTGAAAAATCAAAATATTTTAAATTAGAATCAAAACAAAACCAATTAAAGATTTATTTATTATATATAAAATTATGCAAAACATTACCAAAACAATCCTTTTGAAATGTCAACGAAACTGTCAATTTGAATTGACGTGTTCGGAATATTTTGATCATTCATTCGATATTTTCAATTTTCACATTGAATTTATGTGTTCGTTATTCTATATTATTAATTCGATAGTTTCGAGATCGTTGGTAAACTTGACAGCTGTGTGGAGTTTATGATTTGTAGAGTTTTGGTTTTCTATAAAATGGACTGTTTTGGTAGTTTTGGTCTCTTATTCTTACGAATTTATATCTGAATAGTATTGTCAGTAAAAAGTGTTGTTTGTGTTACCATGTAGTTGGTTGAGTATGAGCTGAGCTCTCTCTTTTAGTTTTAAGTAAATTTTAAATATTTTGTATTCCCATGTGTTAAATCAGTAATTGTTAAATTAATAAATGAAGTTTATATAAAGTTGTGTGCATCAGGTCAGTTTTTTAATGTATATATAAATTAACCAAATAGTTTTTTCTTTGTTCTCTGACAAATATTCGTCGAGTGTGCATTAGTGATGTGTCGGTCGTGAACGACCGAAGTTAATTGAACGGATCACTTCAGTGAACCACGACCGATCGTTCAGTAATAAAAGAAACGTCGTTCGTCGGCCACTAACTTTTTATGTACCATTGACATTTTTTTTATGTGAAATGAACGTCTTTTAGTATATAATATAATGACAGCAGTGTTAGTTAACAATTAACATTATGCAAACTTTTTCGAAATCCATATGTTAAATTAAAAACGTAGTTTTGGATTTGAGCATGATTTCAATGATACACCTCAAATAAACCTTCAATAAAAAGCAGGGTTGTGCCGTAGACAAAATAGATTACTTTACATGTATAGATTACGCATAGATTACGTGTAAATTACGCGAGATATTTTCGTGTAATCTATAATGTAAACTATTTTGTAGTCTATTTAATTGATATGTACATTCTAAACTTTTTTAGCAATTAAATTAACTTTTTTCAAGATCGCAAGATCTTGTTTTTGATAATATTATTGATCATGTCTTTTGCGAAAAAATTGAAAAAACTTTTCAGTAGGGATAATACAATAATTCCACATATTTCTTCTTAAATCAAAATTAATAGATTACACCAAATTTACATAGATGACATAGATTACATTACATAGATTACATGTAATGTAATCTTTTTTAGATTACGCGTAAAGGAACAACCCTGATAAAAAGTAATAATGCACCGCCAATATCACTTCATCTTCAAATTTTCATTACGATCAAATTTTGATTCCGATCATTGTGATATGCGAATTTGTTTTTCTCCTTTCAAACATTTATTCATTACATATATTCAACAACTTCGCATAAAAAAGTGACCTGAAAAAATGTATCTAACTAATCGTGCAGATTTTCATAACAACATAAAGAAACCAATACACATTTAAAAATTATAAAAAATATACGCACTTCATCTAACAATGAAAATTAAAAATTTTCTAATCTTTATATGAAAATAACACTAACAACAACACAAAACTAATAAACAATGAAACAAAACCAAACTAACAATACCATATACATTATACATTTATTAAAATCATGTATAGAAAAAAAAAATATTCTAACGAAAATTTCATCATAAAGAACAAAATCTGAACGGTTCGAATTTACTAATAAACAAAACAACACGCCCGACAAAAGAAATGACCTGTGTATAAAACGAATTAGTTTACAAAAAATATTGTAATGAAAAATTTATCATAAAGAACAAAAACTGAACTCGTTCAGCTCGTTCACCTCGTTCAGCTCGTTCAACAAATAAGCAAAACACAAAATGATAAAAATAAACAAAATTAAATATAAGTTCGTTCGAAAAAGAAAGAATGATTATTATAAAGAATGAAAAAGGCCATTTTTGAAGAAAATATAAATGCTATTGAAAAAAAAAGAAATGGATTTCATTCAACTTTTACAAATTATGAATAATTGTGAAATAAAAGTGGAAAAAAATTGATTATGAAGATGATTTTAATTATTAATGAATGATTATGAAAAAAACATTTGTTTGTACATATAAATATTTATATGTATTTAAATTGTTATTATTATTTTTAATTTTTGTTAGTGGATAATTACTAATAATAGAATTAATTTCATTTAAGTTTTTCAGATTTCATTTAATTTTGTATGCAATATTTGCTGTAAAAAAAATTGTTTGTTGTACCTCAGCTAAAGCTTTAGTTAAAAATTAATGATTTACTACATGTCAGGACTTAAACATTATATTCCTTATTCTATAGTCAAAAGTGCAATTTTGTTTTTAATAATGTTTTTTCCTTAAATCGATATATAGAATGGATGAGGATTTTTTTTATTGAATGTTAATTAGAGGATGAGATGTTAGACTGTATGGCTCATTAAAATGAGATTGCTATATGTTATAAAGGAGAATCCTTTTAAGACAAACGGTAGAAAAAAACAAATACAGGGTGGCTTAAAATAGTAGATGTACCATGGTATAAACCTTGTATAGATTTTTAAGCAGTGATTTATTAATCTTTTTAAATAAATTACATTAGTATATGAGCAATATTTTTTTTAAACGGAAGAGGCTTTTTTCTTTATTTCGCTACTCATCTTCTTTGCAAAATGTTTTGAATACCTTCGCAACTTTTTAGACGAATTGGTCTTAGATTTATGGGGATTGTTGCTTGTTAATTAGGATGTGGTTCTTGACCTATTAACGAGGCATTTTTATTATTATTTTTGACTGAAATATTTAATATTTTTGTAAGTGACCGATTGAACGAAGACCGATGTTTTTAAATCGGTCATTGCAAATGAACGATCCGGTCTGAACGGATCGCTAATTTAGCTGAGGTTACCCATCACTAGTGTGCATGCAGTAAAAAACCTCGTATAAGTTTTCATCGATTGGAACGGGTGATGTTTCCATGCATCTTTCATTTCATATGTACATGATTTTAAATTATTATATGAGCTGATATTTTCGTCATTACTTCAATCATTCATCTCATATGTACATGATGTCAACTATTATATGAGCTGGTATATTTTCGTCATTACTTCAGTTAATCATCTCATTTACATAACTTCAACTATTACATGAGCTGATATATTTTCATCATTGCATCGTTCATGTCATATGTACATGATTTCAACTATTATATGATCTGATATTTTCGTCATTACTTCAATCAATCATCTCATATGTACATGATTTCAACTATTATATGAGCTGATATTTTCGTCATTACTTCAATCATTCATCTCATATGTACATGATTTCAACTATTATATGAGCTGATATATTTTCATCATTGCATCGTTCATGTCATATGTACATAATTTCAACTATTATATGAGCTGATATATTTTCGTCGTTGCTTCAGTTAATCATCTCATTTACATAACTTCAACTATTACATGAGCTGATATATTTTCATCATTGCATCGTTCATGTCATATGTACATGATTTCAACTATTATATGATCTGATATTTTCGTCATTACTTCAATCGTTCATCTCATATGTACATAATTTCAACTATTATATGAGCTGATATTTTCGTCATTACTTCAATCAATCATCTCATATGTACATGATGTCAACTATTATATGAGCTGATATATTTTCGTCATTACTTCAATCATTCATCTTATATGTACATGATTTCAACTATTATATGAGCTGATATTTTCGTCATTACTTCAGTTAATCATCTCATTTACATAACTTCAACTATTATATGAGCTGATATATTTTCATCATTGCATCTTTCATTTCATATGTGCATGATTTTAAATTATTATATGAGCTGAGATATTTTCGTCATTGCTTCAATCAATCATCTCATATCTACATGATTTTCAACTATTATATGAGCTGATATTTTCGTCATTGCTCCAGTTAATCATCTCATTTACATAACTTCAACTATTATATGAGCTGATAGTTTCGTCATTACTTCAGTTAATCATCTCATTTACATAACTTCAACTATTATATGAGCTGATATTTTCTTCATTGTATCATTCATCCCATATGTACATAACTTCAACCATTATATGAGCTGATATATTTTCATCATTGCATCATTCATTTCATATGTACATGATTACAACTATTATATGAGCTGAGATATTTTCGTCATTGCTTCAGTTAATCATCTCGTTTACATAACTGCAATTATTATATGAGCTGAGATATTTCCATCATTGCATCATTCATCTCACTTACATAATTTCATCTATTATATGAGCTGAGATATTTTCGTCATTGCTTCAATCAATCATCTCATATGTACATGATTTTCAACTATTATGAGCTGAGATAGTTCCGTCGTTGCTTCAGTTGATCATCTCATTTCCATAACTTCAACCATTATATGAGCTGATATATTTTCATCATTGCATCAATCATCTCATATGTACATGATTTCAACTATTATATGAGCTGATATTTTCGTCATTGCTCCAGTTAATCATCTCATTTACATAACTTCAACTATTATATGAGCTGAGATATTTTCGTCATTGCTTCAGTTAATCATTCGTTTATATAACTTCAATTATTATATGAGCTGAGGTATTTGCATATTTGCATCACGGTGTTGGAAGTTGATGTGCCAACCAAATCACATCAAATATATCTTCAATAAAAAAAATACAGTCCACCTCTCATCGACGCCGCATCAGGTACGGCAATGAATAATTTTCGAAATTTTAAGAGGAAAAGTAAGCCTATACGTACTAGTTTGCTTCTATTGGCTAAACTAATTTCACGCTAGAAAATTAATTTTGTTTATTTTAATTTGATGTATTGCTCTCAAATGTTACATATATATTTAGGTTACATATATTTTTTCTAAATTAAAATAATAATAATAATTTTAGATAACGAGATTCAACAAAATAGCATTAGACATTAATTTTAATGTAGAGTAACGTGGATTATGTAGACTTTATCGACCATAAAATTCGGAACCAAATCACATCACTTTCTAGCTCACATAAAAAGTTTAATGCATCAAGTTTCATAACACAAAAAAATCATAAACCTATAATACCAACGATTAAATATCCAATCGGTTAACACAAAGCATAAACAATTATTTGCCTTATCAATCACAACATATAACCACAAGCCATATGCTTTCGGTTACAATAACCTTGTTATCCTTAGAAATTGTAATTTTATAACCATTAGGAATATTTTTTCCTAAATTCTCGTAAAACATTTTTAACGACTTTTTTTGGTTTGGAGTGGTTCCATTAAAGATGAACATAAAAAAATATTTCGTCCAAATTCTTTAGCAGAAACGTAAGAGATAAATTTCTCTAACGTTGGATATTAAATTAATTGCAGTAATGAAAAAAGGTTGTAATTCTTTGTTAATATAACGTTTTATTAATTAGAAATTTGAAGCTTTTTTTACCCGTTTAAGTAAAATGACCTTTAATGGGAATATCTTCACTTTTTTTATGTTAACGGTTAATATTTTTATGCTTTCCCACTAGGAAAGAACTTAACTTATTAAGAGTTTTTTGATAGAGTCATATTTTTTTTTTGATTTAAAGTCAGTAATTAATAATATTTTTTTTTTGTTTTTTAGGATCCCAAAGGAAAAATAAATTCATTCACTCGTGGATGTGAAGAGACGCCGTTGGTAAGTTGGTTAAACCAAATATTTTATTAGGTAATGCAGGTGGATTATTTGTGACTGTGTAAATTAACCAAGTAAATATTCATATGATGCATATAATCAGGTACAATTGAACTTTATTCTCCATATAAGAGATGGACACATGTTTTGAGTACTAAAAATTAATAGCTGTTTGTCGTATCGGTGACGTTTGAAGAAAAATAAATTTAAAAAAAAATGTCAACCATAAATATCATTTCGCATAAAACAAATCATAAATTTTTGTCGTCCCGCGCATAATTTTTTTGTTTATAACAATTGGAATTTGTTAATAATTTTTATGGATAACATTTTTTTTATATTCCATCTTTTATCTTTAAAATAAAACAAACAAAGTTTTTATCTTTACCAGAACCGGAAGTTATGAATCTTTGAAAATAATGTTACAAGCCAAAAATCACGAAATTCTCGAAATCTAGATCCACTCTATTTTTCCAAAAAAAAAAAAAAAGAAAAACTCGAACCATATATTTTTATTTTTTTATTCAACCCGTAAAATTTTTTTCAGCCAAATCAAAAATGTGTCGGTCTGATTTTGTTCAAATCTGTTCGATATGTAAACAAATGCCCCAATGCACAGCAACACAGTTACAAATCTTTTTACCAAGTGTTTACCTTAATTTTTCATTGAATTGTAAAGTATTTTTCCTAAAATTGCTTTGATTAATAAATTAAGTAAAAATAGTTCTTGACTCTGCTTCTGATTTGATCACAAAACTGTAAGTACACAACAATTCTGGAACAAAACTTTTATTTGAAATTTAATACTTCATCGCAATTTAATTTGCATTTTATCGCGTTCCATATACAGATGCTTTACATTCTACAAATCTGCTATGTTTTAACTTGAAATCCGGACATAAGACAAAAAGAAGAAAAATATTTTTGAAAATTACAACCAACGTAGATGATTTTAGTAACATTTGTTTGTTTTTAGTTGTAATAAAAATCTCTCCAATGTGTGTCTTAACACAATGATAATTTTGATAGGCCAATTACACAAGATCTTTTGAGGTTATTTGTAGTATTGATAAATATTTTACGAAATGTTTTTTCTTGCTAAAACTTAAAAATGTACATTTGAGCAACAAATTTAGCAACTGCAAACAAATAACTTTTACTACAATGATATATGTCGTCTTTAGTTTTTGAGATCGGAAAAAAAATTCAAACTTTTGCTCGACTGTATATTTTAAATTTATTTGAAAAACTGATTAAAATTACTACAAAAAACCAGTGTTGTGCAAATTCTTTACAAAAAGTATTTTACGTAATTCTTTACATGTAAAGAATTCATTCTTTACATGTCCAAAAATCATTGTAAAGAATGTAAAGAATATAAATAATGCTAAAAAAAACTAAAAATATGTGCGAATTTTCTCATTAGATAATATATAATTTAAAATGAAACTCAAACTCCTAAATGCTCATAGTTTTTAAGTCAGTCTTTAGTTATATTTATCATTTGAATACTGATTTTTATAGCTCTTTAAGAATCAAGACAAAACTTGTGCCCAATTCCAACAATGGTAATAAAACAAGGATTGGAAATCCTTGCGTAGAAAAAGCAAAGATTGGAAATCATAACTTATGTATTAAAATTTAAAACTTATTACAATAAAATTAACAATTTAACTACAATAACATCAATTTGTTGCATAATAACATCATTACTACAATAACATCAATTTGTTGAATTTAAAATTTATTTTTAGTAAGTTTTGGTTTGAGTCGATACTAAAAATAAATTTTAAATTTAATCCCAAACTTGTTAAAATATAAATAAACAATTTCATAATACCAGAAATATCGAATTTGTGAAATCAATCATTTTTTTATAAAACTAAACTTTTAAAAATAACATTTGTTTTTGAATACAAAGATAACTTATATATTTGACATCTCAACAGACATTTTCTTTAATCTAAATTCTAAAGCTGAATGGTTGAAAGATTGGGTTCGGACATTTTTCATTTTATCAATTGACGGGTAAAGCCTGTCCTTGATAATTTGTATACTGAAAATAATTGCAATTGTAAATCAAGCTTGTTATATGTGTCGTATTCAACAAATTGATGTTATTGTAGTCAAATTGTTAATTTTATTATAATAAGTTTTAAATTTTAATACATAATTTATGATTCCAATCCTTGCTTTTTCTATGATTAAAGCGGGAAAATATTTTATAGAGACCGAAATTCGTAATTTTTTTCTATTCAAAATTTGTATTACCATTGTTGGGATTGGACACAAGTTTTGTCTTCTTAAAGGACCTGAAAAACCACTTGAAAGTAAAATTCTTTACATTTATTAATCATTCTTTACATTCCTTACATTCTTAACATTCTTTACGTAAAAAACTATTATTTACTAATTCTTTACACAAAAATGGTAAGAATTATTCTGTAAATGAAAATGCACAGCTCTGCCAAAAACTACAAACGATTTCAAAATATCAAAATTTTGAACAATCTTGTGTACTTGGCTTATCAATATTATCACTGTGTGTAGGCGCATCACTTGTTTTAATAATTTGAAAGGTCAGTATACACCTTAGTTTTATTATTTTCTTAGTACAGGTTTAATGGTTGTTTTAAAACCGTCTGTTCAATCGTCTGTTTCAAAACCGTCAAAACAAATAAAATAATATCACGTTGAAAACATCACAGCGAAAAACTCACACTATACGAATAAATCACATTGCGAAAAAATCACATCCTACAATCACACGCGAAAAAACATAACATGTTAAAATCCCACAACAAAAATGACATCCTAAAATCAAACTAAAAAAAATATCACATACTAAAATCACTCGCGAAAAAAAAAATCGCGTAAAAAATTCATAATAATATATATCAGTAGGTTTTTCAATTTTTTTAGCTACATAAAGTATTTATTTAAAAAACATTTTTATAAATAACAATATAAATAAACAGTGCTCGTATGAAATTTAATAAATTCTATCAAGAGTAAATTGAAGTTGTTAGTCCAAGGTAGCGTAATCATACGTCAACCCCGTGCTACCTTGGTATCGCTGGCAAAATAAGATTGGTGTAGTAAAGATCGCAGATTAAATACTGATTATACTTAATTATTTTATATTGCGTATTAAAACTAATGAAAATCATAAGCGATTATTCACCATGTTAGGGTGGTTTAGCTTAAGCAGCTCGCTCTATAAACGTGTGAAAAGGTTTTTCTGAACACATTGATATCAAAATAGACACATTGTCGAAAATTTGGGTTGTTTGAAAAACTAACCCCCCATTTTTGTAAAAAAACAATTTTTATGAACTCCTACAACTGGCCTCGGATATTCTCGAAATCAGCCTAGGGTTTTGAGTTGAGTTATCAGACGGGACAGCAGGTATTGAATAACTATATATAGTGGATAACCTTCTATGTACGCAGGTAGAACGGATAAGCCTATACGATCCGTTTGTTATTAGGACTACCTCTAAATAACCAATAAATAGTCCTCATTAAAACACTTCTTTCTTCTCCAGAGAGGAAGAACAGACGAACAATTTATGTTTCATTTAAAGTTGCTGAAAATCAGAGCAGAATCCGAATGAATCATTACATCACACAGCGTCTTGGTAGATGCGATGTTCTCGAAATCATTAAATCTAAGCAGCTCAGAGGGTTTGGTCATGCAGAAAGAACTCCATTAGAAAGAAGGATTAAAAAGAGTCGAACTTGTGTTCGTCTCGGAGAGGAACATCCAGACAACACTGGCGTGATGACTTCATCGGTCGTGATATAGAATAAAGTAACTGGGATCAACAGGTAATGGAATGAGGTTAATGGAATTTGATTGTAAACAGACAACTACATCCCTCTATGGTATGTAAATGACGGAGAGAGAAAGAAAACGACAGAGAGAGAAAGTACAGCGTTTGTATCAATAATAATTATGAAATAATGTTAGATAAATTTCACAACTCAATTCTTTAATTTGTTGATAATCATATATTCCCATCTTTTTTAAATAAGTATAGGGTTACAGTATTTGTCAAAATATATCACTAAACACCTTTTACATGTTTGTATAGCAGGTCGCTTGATTCAAGACAGACGTGCGCTCAAAGTTGCCCGTATAATGGAGAACGTGCCAATGTCTCGTCGTGATATAGAACAATTGAGTATAAGAAGTATCTACTCTGCCCGTCTCAGCTACAACAACTTAATTTTGTCAGCTTTATCCATGTAGCCCACGGCGGATTAATGAGTTCAGATTTCGCTACCCTGGGATAGCAAATTGAGTTTATTTTTGATTGATTTTAATTAATTTAATAGGAGCACTGTTCATTTAAATCATTATGTATAAAAATACACTACAATTAACACTATTTGTCGTTGGCACTTCGCGCAAGTTTTCAAATAACATGATAACAATCTCTTGTTCCTTTACGCAAATAACTTATTTAATAAGTTAAATGATATTACATATTTTAATTTAGTTTTAGAATGTGATATTTTTTCGCGTGTGATTTTAGGATGTGACATTTTGCCTGTGATTTTAGAATTTGATATTTTTTTGACGTGTGATTTTCTGATGTGATATTTTTTCGTGTTAGAACGTTTGGTTTTTCGCGTGTGATTTTAGGATTTTATATTTCTTTGCCTGTTATTTAAGGATGTGATATTTTTTCGCGTGTGATTTTAGGATGTGATATTTTTTCGCGTGGGATTTTACCATGTGATATTTTTTCGTGCGTTTGTTTAGAATATGATATTTTCGTGATGTGATATTTTCGCATAGCGTGATTTTTTTTCTATGATGTTTTCGATGTGATATTCTTTCTTTATCGTAAATAAGTAATATATACTTATAATATATAGTAATATATATAACTAGCACGAAATATTATTCGGATTATCTGCAAATTTGAACCGAATGTATAACGAATGGAGCTCGAATGTATCCTAAAGATTTTAATAATTCCCGTTTCCAATAGCAGTATATAGTTTGGATTATTTTCTGGCAAACCAATTACTCTCTCTAAAAAATAGGGTTGCAGTGTTTCCATCACGACAAACTCTCTGAAACCCCAAGCTTGCGCTCCATAGCTTAAACTTGAGCCTGCGAACATGTTTGGAAAACTTTAATCTTTGTATCCATTTTTTTGTCTTTCATTTTCATCAGGCAGCTCCATATGCTCTTGATGGATTGTTTTGCTAATTTGCAATCATTCCGTCAAGTGAATCTGCATTGACAACCTTGACGTAAGTACTATTCCGATATATGTGTAGGTTGATACCACTTCGAGCTGTTCCCTATTCAAATCCACTTTTCCTTCTCAGATGTTTTTCTCCCTCCAAAGATCATGTGCAATGTAATTTTAAATATAGTTCATGAAGATCATTTGTAATTTTGGATTTAGCAGGATTGACTCTTAGGTCCTACAGATAGCAATACTTTGAAAGTTTATAGATCATCTCTTGCAATTGATCAGGTGCATTTTCCAGAAGTATAATATCGTCGGCGTACATTAGAATATTAATTGATGTATTTGAATTTAGCATAAGCCTAGTTGAAATTGTTGTTGCTGTCTTATAAAACGGGGGATAAAACATGATCTCTGGTAAACTAATGCTGGTTAATACTCCAGCATTAGTTTACCTTAATACTCCTACTCTTTCTTCTTCCTTTGAATTACCATTATTTTTTGGCTAACTATTTTTATTTGAAATTTATGAAATAGCTTCTGTCGAGAAACACCATCAAACCAAGTTTTGAAGTCGACAAAGAAGGCATACACCTTTTCTTTTTTCTTTATTTTTAACGCTACGATATTTTGAAGAGTGATGATGTTGTCCATTGTGCTATACTCCTTTTTGAATCCAGCTTGATTTTCATGCAGAATAGCTTCGCACTCCATCCACTTGTGTAAACTGTTTAATAATACATGTGTATAAATTTTGACGATTGCATCAATAAAAGAGATGCCTCTATAACTACTGACACAATTTTTATCGCCTTTTTTGTACACTAGCTAAATTAAAGATTTCGTAAAGCATTCTGGTATTTTGTCTCCCCATAGATATCGTTGAAGATACTTACCAAGTGATTCAAAAACTCCTAAAGTGCGTATTTGTAAAATTTCATTGGTATACGATCATGTCTCGGTGCGTTATTTTCCTTTGATCTATCTAAAACTAGTTTTAGCTCTTTAAACTCAAAATCTACATTGAGGTCCTCATTTGTGATATTCGGTTGTGCGTATTCTAAGTTTCATACTATTATCGTTGGATTAAGGCTACTTTCAAAATGAAATTTCAATATACGAAGATTTATTTGCACTCCTTTCTCTCTATACGCGCGGCAAAATCTTCGTTTATTGAATTTAGTTCTGCTCCAATCAATTCATTATTTCTGACTTTTTTATCATGCCATTTTGTTTTATATTCCCTGTTGAGCTTTAGGTACTTCTCCCTGTTTGCCGTGTCGTTGGTTTTTCTAAATCTTCTAAACCATTTTAAGGATTTTACTCTGGTTTTTCCAATGCCCAATTATATCCGTCTTGTTTTTTTATTAAAATTTGCTGAGGTTTGGTCATTTGAACTTCTGTGTGTAAAACTATATTAGTTAAGTTTTTTACTGATAATTCAATATTGCCATTTTGAGTTTAGAAACAAGTTTTGGTCATTATAATATCTATATATTTTAATGTTAGCAGCTTTTACATTTCAAAGTAATTTCCACCGGGAAATGATTTGAGTAGATTTCTTGTAAGACTTTAAAGCGTTAATAAGAAGCGTAGGCTACAAAGAAAGCGATTGCTAGATCGTTTACAGAGCTACCCATAGTATTCACAAAGGTACACTCACCAGTTAAATCCCCTATTTTACGCCCCCCTCAAGCCACATCAATAGTTTTCTAATATTAATAGTTGTCTACTTTCTCATCTTTAAACTTGAATCTGGTTAATCCTGAGGGTCTCTACTTCTAACTCATCTGGCATATTTGGCATTGAAATCGCCAAGTATATAATGTAATTGTTGAGATCTTCCAGTTCCATTTTTTCGATTTAAATATACGTTACAATTAAATTTTTTTTTTCATTCACGATTAATGACATAACAACATAGATTGATTCGAAGTTTAAATCAAAGTGTATCCTCAATGATTTCCTAAAACCCAGTAGACAACCTCCACTAACTTGCTCAAATTTCATTACTTTAATTTCTGTTAAACGAATTACCGTATTTAACAATGTGTTCTGCTTCAACATGCGTATAAAAGTATCTAATTTTCATATGACTTCGGTCTGAAAGACCTAAGTATTACGTTTTTGAGCCAAAAGTGAAATTCTGTCCCCTACTTTTTTGGCATTTATCGACGTTTTAGGACCTACTGATTTTAAAAAAGCAAACAAAAAATGTATGTCTGTTTGTCGGCCGTCACAACCGACATCTAGAAAACCGCTGGAGGGATTTCAAATATTTTGTTTTTTAAAAATAGTTATGCTCAATGGTAAGAGCTGAAAGGACAATGTGCTCGATAACTGTACCGCAAGTGTGTCAAAAAAATCGTCAGGAAATTTGCATATTTTTTGCTTAAAAAACATTCATTTTACACCCAAAACGTTCATTTTAAGTGATTACGAATAGGAACATTGAATTTGGAGAAATCTTGATGGTCGGGATTGGTATGTGAGACCTAAAACTAGATAATTGGGTCTTGAGTTTGTCAACACAATGTTGTCAAGTGTGACAAAAGAATGATTTTAATTTTTTTACGCATTTTTTTGGAGAAAAATGAGATTAATTATTTGTATGACATGAAATGTAATCAAACTTGAAATTGGACATAGAAATGTTTGATTATGTTATAATTTTTTAAATATTTTAAGAATATTGGTAGAAGTCTCAATTTTTTATTTTGTTTTAATTTTTGCAATATTTTTAGAATTTTGAAAAAAATTTCAAATTTTGATGTTGTGACTTTTTTTGGAATGTTTTTAGAACTTTGAAAAAAAGTTTACATTTTTGAGATATGAATCTTTGTTTTTGTAATATTTTCTTGAAACGCTAAATGGAGAGGTTTTTGAGTAGTTTGCTGGGTGTATCATCTTTTCACTAAGTTATATTAATTTATGATCTGTTATAATTTTCCGGCAACATATTAATATTTCGTGTTTGTTTTGTATAGTTTGTTCTTTGTTCAAAATGTAATCTTTCGCTGTATTCTAAACGACGACTTATTTGAAACTTATTTATGTAGACTTACTTATTCACCGCCATTTTAAATTAGTTTTTAAAAGCTATTCTAAACGATTTAGCATACTTATTTTGACAGCAACAAAAAGCAAATTCGAAAATAAATTTAATTAAAACGATTTATTTAATTTGATCAATTAAAAGAGTTTTCAAAACTATTTTATTCATTTTAAATTATTACATCAATTTTATTACGGATCGAAATAGTACATTATGATGCTAGGACGTAAAGCTAAAGATTTTGGACGTATGTGAAGTTTGCAAATCGAGGCGCTAGCCGAGATTTGCACCCACATTAAGTCCAAAATAGCTTACGTCCGTGCATCATATACTATTTTTTATTCGCCGCAAGCAAAATATTTTAAGAAAAGTTGTTTATTCTAAATTAAAATTATAAATTTTTATAAATTTTAAAATAAAAATATGTGGAACAAGTAACCTTTGAAAAAATATTTATTATTTTTTCCAAATTTTATGACAACAAATGATAACAACTATTTTAATTGGATAATGAAATTTTGAATTTGCTTGGGTTGCTTTGATAAAAAAATTTATTTTTCATAGAATTTAAACAAATACAAATGCTTTTTACTTTTTTGGACGTAGCTATGACGACAAAATAAATAGTTGAAAAGTGATACTTTAAAGCCGCAAATCACAGTAATAAAGTAAGACTTTAATATATAGGCGAATAAAAAAGAAGTTTTATTCCTTTAAATCATTTAGTAAACAAACATGACACTGTCAATCAAATTAGATTTTTGTATGAAAAAAAATTTCAAATAAGTCACCTCTTTAGCTTACTTATTCAAATAAGTAAGTCTCCACAAATACGTTTCAAATAAGTTTTGGTTTAGAATACAGCCTTTGTTCTAAACAAAGATAAATAAATACTTGTATTTTAACAAAGAGTTTTATGATTGATATACATCGCTGCCCAAAACAAAATACATTGTCCTCATAAAAGTTCTTTGCTGAAAACTATATCAAAATCCTTAACCCAGACCGAAGTCTTGATATCTCAGAACTGTGAGATTTCAGCCCCTTAATATTTTACTTATCAATTAGATAGTTCAACTTGGCTGTTAAACTAATTTAAACTAATCATCTAGGTAGTTGAACGGAAGGATTCATTATTATTAAAAATTTTTGGATAAAAATAAGATATCGAGTTATACCAATATTCATAACTCGGCATCAGACTTCTCAAACACCGGTATTTAATGACCTAATTATATATGTATTTTATCAGTTTCACAACGTGGGTTCTAGGAAGTTTAACTGTTTGCACTAGTCAACAGACAAGTAAAAGAGAAAAAACGTATGTACCTTAAAAGGGTTTGTTCAAGTGCGACGGTGTTGTCAGAAACAAATTGTTACGTTAAATTTCGAATCTTAGGTTCTTAGAGATCATGGCATTAAGTTGCTTCTATATTGAAGATAGAATCAAAGGAAAATAATTCATCTGCACAAAATATTAACACTATTTTTGTAATAATTAATAATTTTTTTTTACTTTCCATCAGTATTTAGATGAAGTAATTGAGGATAATGTGTTTAAAAATTATTATCGCTCCTGTAATACCGATCTTTGTAACTCCGGCGATGGAACCAAAAGTGGAACCAGCGCTCTATCATCAAGCTCTGGAGCTGGTGACAATCTGTTAGTTAAAGGCATTGATGGAGGTTCAACACAAACTCAAACATGTTTGGGATTAATTTCAGTTTCATTAATAATTTCAATTAAAAATTGCGTTAAATAAATTTTGGGTGTCATGTATATTTGTTTATTTTTATTTAAATCCTGATAATAATCCAAATAAAATAAATATTTTGTTGTGTTTAATTTTGAGACAATATATCCTAAACTTATATGATTCCCTCTCAATTTCAATGATTATATAATTTTTTGTTTCCAAACATGGTAAATTCTAAAAATATATCCTTACAAAAATGACAACAAAAAAGGGTTTGTCATCAACCCATTTAACAAACAAAAAAAGATGAAACTTAAAATTTTTGTACAAAAACGTATCCTTTTTTTATTGTGTTGTAATCCAGTAAAACTCTTCTACATCTCCTCAGCTTGTGTTTATGATCAATTATTATGTAATATTTGCACATTTTTATACAGTAGATTTCTTCAGAGCCGATTATGTATTGAGCATATTTTTTCAGTATACACAAAGAATTTCATAAATGTAGGAGTTTAAGCGTGACAGGGTGTTTTGTTTTAAATAAAATTTGTTATGCAGCAGAAATTACAATATGTGTCACATCAACATAACACACAAAACTCTTTTAAGACCTAGGTCGTACGACAAAATCAGCTGTACTGTAGCCTTCCAACGTGACTTTTTCAACAGAGTATCTCATCTTTGGAATGCCTTACCTTCCTGGGTTTTCCCTGATGAATTTAATCCTCAAGGCTTTAAAGTTAACGTTCATAAATTTCTCAGAGAATCTTAATTTGCATTCTATTCTTATCCCTAGTTGACATGGTATCTTCGGATATTCAGAGACGTTAATTTATAATTTATTATAATTAACACTAAACATGCCTAACTTTAAATAAAAAAAAAAAAAAAAAAAAAATACAACTTTAGATGAAAATCGTGTTCTAGACAGAGTTGTGAAAACTTGACCATTTTTGATTTTCCTGAAACTTGGCATATAAGTAGTATGGACAAAGTAAAAAATACCGCTTATTTTAAAATTTTTTTAAAGTGCATAGCTTGAGCACAAGAGGCACCCCAACATGCATGAAAAATGGAAATTCTGCCAATCCGATGTAACTTTGAAATTAAATTGCTCAAGAACGACTATACCAATGTCATCAAACTTTTTTTGTTTGATAGATGATTAGTTAGCCCTTTGAAAAAAAATTAAATTATTGTTTTTATAATTAATTTCTAAATAAAAATATTAAAAAACTTTTTTAAAGATGGCGCTAGGGTCGAAGATCAATTGGAATTAAATTAATTTTTTTTTTCTGAAAATAGTTCTATCCTTACTCTAAAATATATCAAATTAACTCAGAGGCGTTAATTTTTGTTCTTGAGATATTTAATTTTAAAGATTTTTAGTACGACTGAAATTCGAATTTTTCTTCATTTTTTTAAACAACTTCCATTAACAAAAAATTTTGAAATCAATTAAATTTTAACTTTTTTTTTTTTAAATATAGCTCTAACCTTACTTTAAAATATATCAAATTTACAAAGAGGTGTTAATTCGTTTTCTTGAGATATTTAATTTTAAAGATTTTTAGTCGGTCTAAAATTGTATTTGTTCATTATTTTTTCGAACAATTTATATCATCAAAAAATTTTAACCACTGAAGTTCAAGAAAAAAATGAACAATTAGAATTTTAATCGGACTAAAAATCTTTAAAATTAAATATCTCAAGAACAAAAATTAACGCCTCTCAGTTAATTTGATATATTTTAGAGTAAGGATAGAATCGGTATAGCCGTTCTTGAGCAATTTAATTTCAAAGTTACATCGGATTGGCAGAATTTTCATTTTTCATGCACGTTGGGGTGCCCCCTATGCTCAAACTAAACAGTTTAAAAAAAATTTTAAAATAAGCGGTATTTTTAATTTTGCCCATACTACTTACATGTCAAGTTTCAGGAAAATCAAAAATGGTCAAGTTCAAATTTCGTCTTTTTCACCTGCGTAAATCACGTTTTTCATCTTTATTGAAAATGAAAACAAAACAATGGGTGACAATGTTAGATAAAGTTCCACCCCATTATCTTTTCAAATTTGCACTTTTTATAAGAAATTGCATTACGTATCAAGGCAATTCATACGGGTTTTCATTAATTTGATCATGAATGTTTTGTAAAAGTTGCTGAAGTGGTTCTAGTTTAGTGATGTAAGCCGTGCACCTTAGAAATCTCCTCAAATGAAATGTATGGCATTAAATTCAAACGACATTTGATAACATAATGTTACGATTGCAGAAAAATCTTGACGATTACAGAAAAATCTAGACGATTACGGTCACTTCTAGGAAAATCAAATCAACAAAATACTACACAGATTAATGAAATGAATATTGTTGTTGTTGTCTCTTCTTAGAAATAGGGTCAACATAAACGATTTTATGAATCAAATCAACATAACGTAAAATAATCGAATATCCTAATATTTTCTCAAGGTTTCTGGAAAGTGATGTCGAATTATCTAGAAGTATTGCAGAAGGTATATAAGAAAGTTACTTCTTGTAGTTTTTAATTAGTTTATTTTAAACCTGCGATTGTGAAGTTAAAATTATAAAAGTGATTTTTAAATTAGTGAATAAAGTTATAAGTGTTATTGAGTAGAAATAAATTGTGTATTATTTTGAACGTTGAGTTACTGGAAATTTCTACAATAAACCGTTGGAGTTCTGAAGCTGTTAAAAGAATATTCTAGTCAGGAATATTGTTTGGTGTATTGTTTTCCTGTTGTTGTGGAACAATTAAGGTGTTGAATACTTAATAAAACCTGGTGTTTGTGCTTACTAATCAGTGATCGAACTCAGGAAGAGATTGGGAATTACGTTTATCGAATTGTGAATTAGGCCAATTCGAAGGAAGTTTGGAAAAACGTAACATTGGTGACATCGGCGGATTAGTTAGCTGTTAATAATGGTTTTATTAAGTGAATTGAAGGTTCTTGAGTTAAAGAAAGAACTAGAACAACGTGGATTGTCAACAAGTGGAAACAAAACTGAATTAATGATTCGGCTTCGAGAAGCTTTGGAAGCCAGTGGATTAGAAGTGGAAAGTTACCAGTTTGTAAGAGTCACGACAAATAATGATGCAGTAGCAGTTGATGAAGAGAAAAGTTCTGTTGCGGAAACAACTACCTCATTGCCACCTGCAAATTGTGATTTTAAGCAGTTAATGGCTATGATGAACAAGATGAATTTGAATATGAATCAAAAATTTGATCAACAAAGCTGCAACATCAATCAACAGCTGGAAATAGTCAACAATAACATGGCTGCAACTAAGGAAGAAATCAGTAACATCAATCAACAAATGGCTGCTAACAAAGAAGAAATTAGTGAAACAATCAGCCAGCAATTAGCTTTAAATCGCGATGAAGTCAAGCAAATTATGGATGAGAAACTTCTCCAAATCTCGACGGCATTTGATGGGATTCGAGAAGATTCAAAGTGAAATTCAAGATTTTGAGCATAAGGTTTTATCGAAAGTTGATGATTTCGAAAAACGGTTGCAGGATGTTGAAACGACTAAAGTTACTTCCCAGGTGGTACATCAAGTAGCAAACATCAAATTAAAACCACCATCATACGATGGGACAACATCGTTCGGAATCTTTAAATTCCAGTTTGAAACGGCGGCAGATCAGAATGTTTGGAACGCCGAAAATCGTCTTGCTGCATTGATAGTTGCTCTAAAGGGGGAAGCAGCTGAAGCATTACAGGCGGTGCCGGAAAACGACCGAAAAAGCTATGCTGAGGTAATGAATGCATTGGAACGAAAATATGGCAGCGACCATAAAAAGGAATTATACAGGATTGAGCTAAAAGGTCGCTTGCAACGAAATGGTGGATCTCTACAGGATTATTCCTCGGCTGTAGAGTGGCTTGTTCATTTAGCACACTCAAATACACCACCATATTTCATGGAGAAGATGAAGATCGAGGCGTTTACTGATGGTATTCGTCATCCTGAGACAAGGAAAGCTGTAATGTTGTCGCCAAAACCAACATTCGCTGAAACTATTGCTTATGCCTTGACAAATGAAACTGCACAAGCAATTATAAAACCATCGATTAAAATACGCCGGGTAGAGTTGGCTGATGACAACAGTTATAAACCAAAACTACGAGAGAGTGTCAGAAGTGACAGAATTCGATGCTGGCTATGTGGCAAGTTGGGCCATATTTCGAGAGAATGCCGAGATGTTAGAAGGAAACGAGCAAGATCAGCATCGCCTATGCAGAGACGTCCAGCAGAAGAACGGGTGCAGCAAACTAGAGAGGACGATGGAGCAGCACCGAATCAGTTAAACTACAACGAGCCAGCCTAAAGGGGCGTAAGCTGGCTCTCACAACCGATTGCCCCATAACCTTCATCCATGTTTCGAGATTGACAAAGGGAGGTGACAGCCTTACTGTTAGGGCTAATATTGATGGAAAAAGTTGTGTCATCACGTTAGATACGGGAGCAACAAATACAATTGTCCGCACTGATGTTGTGAAAGGGAAACTAAAACCAGCAGGGAGATACCGGATGCAGACAGCTACTGGCGAAAGTGCAAGTATTAAAGGAAAGAAAGTGGTCAACTTTGAAATAGGGAATACTCACTTTCAACATGAAGTGGTTGTAGCTGACATTGTAGATGAAGTCATCCTAGGCATGGACTTCATGAGGCCAAATGGATTCGTTATTGATGCTGGCAAAGGAGTACTCACTTACGGAAATGTTGAGTTGCCACTCCAATTTAATGGTGAAGATTCGAATTGTGTTCGTCGAATAATATTAGATCACAGGGAAAAGCTGCCACCCCAATCAGAAACAATCATTTGGGGAAAATTGGAAGGAGGTTCTGGGTCACCCAGGTTGTGGGTTGTAGAAGCCAACAAAGAACATCAAAATTTTAAAGAAGTCGTTATAGGGAAAACTTTAGTTAGATCGGATGCTGATTACAAAATACCAGTAAGAGTTTTAAATCTGTCAGATACGCAGAAAACAATGAAAAAAGGATCAATCATAGGACAATGCGAAGAGGTAGCTAAAATAATAAAGTGCGAGCAGAAAAACATCAATTGCTCGGTCAACACAAAACAACAAAATGCAGAAATGGAGCAACTTGTGCAGAAATGGACAGAAGGGCTTTCAGAAGAACAGAAGAAAGCAGCACGTCAATTGTTGGAGCGGCACAAGTCTGTATTCTGTAGTACACCTGAAGGGAATGGCAGAACCAATATGGTGAAACATCGTATTGATACCGGAGCAGAAAAGCCGATACGTCAAGCACCAAGGAGATTACCATTGGCTAAAAGAGAGGAAGCTGATAAAATGGTAAGAGATATGAAAGAAGCTGGTGTAATTGAGCTTTCAGACAGTCCCTGGAGCTCACCTGTGGTGTTGGTTGGCAAGAAAGATGGGAGCTTGAGATTTTGTGTTGACTACAGGAAACTAAACATAGTTACTAAGAAGGATAGCTACCCATTGCCTAGGATTGATGATACACTAGATACATTATCGGGTTCAAGATTGTTTTCAACACTGGATCTGCAGAGTGGTTACTGGCAGGTGGAAGTTGCAGAGGAAGATCGGGAGAAAACGGCGTTCAGTGTAGGTAATGGACTATGGCAATTTAATGTCATGCCATTTGGGTTATGCAACGCTCCCGCAACTTTCGAGAGATTAATGGAACGGGTACTTAAAGGCTGGCACTGGAAAACATGCCTTGTATATTTGGATGACATCATCGTCATGGGTAAAGACTTTGATGACCACTTGAAGAACTTGGCGGAGGTACTGGAAAGGTTGAAAGCAGCTGGTTTAAAATTAAGTCCCAAAAAGTGTTCACTTTTCAAGGAAGAAGTAAAATATTTGGGACACAAGGTTACGGCAATGGGAATTCATACAGATTCTGACAAGATTGCAGCAGTTATGAACTGGCCAAGACCAAAGAATCTACATGAACTACGCAGCTTCCTTGGATTGTGCACATATTACAGACGGTTTGTGCCAGGATTCGCCAACGTTGCCAAAAGTCTGCATGAGTTAACCAGAAAAGATAAGGCATTTGAATGGAATAAACCTCAACAACAAGCATTTGTGGAGCTCCGAAAGAGATTATGTACGGCCCCAATTCTGTCCTATCCTATACCAAATGTTCAGTTTATTTTGGATACTGATGCCAGTAATGAAGGTATAGGAGGAGTCTTGTCGCAGAAAATAGATGGTCAGGAAAAGGTGATAGCTTATTTCTCGAAAATGCTATCCAAGCCGGAGCAGAATTATTGTGTAACTCGAAAGGAATTATTGGCTATTGTGGAATCCGTCAAACATTTCCATAAATACTTGTATGGTCAGAAATTTCATCTCCGAACTGACCATGGTGCGTTAAGGTGGTTACTCCAGTTCAAAAATCCAGAGGGACAAGTAGCACGTTGGATCGAACGGTTGCAGGCGTACGATTTGGACATTGAACATCGAAAGGGTACTGCACATGGGAACGCTGATGCATTATCGAGACGACCCTGTCAAGTTGAATGCAAGCATTGCAGTCGCCAAGAAAGTAAGGAAAACATCATCGATGTACGATTACTACAAGTGCTACCTGACGATGAATGGACTGCTGAAGCCATAAGAAAAGATCAATTAGAAGATCCGGATCTTGCACCCATCATCGAGTTCAAGGAAAAGGGCTGCAAACCAGTATGGGGAGAAATTTCTGATAAAACTCCAACTTTGAAGGCGTACTGGGCGCAATGGGACAGTCTCCAGTTAGAGGATGGATGTTTAAAGAGAGTATGGGAAAGCTCAGATGGCAAGATAAAGCAATCCCTTACAGTGGTACCAAAAAGGAAAATAGAAGCAGTACTAAGGGAGTATCACGAAGGAACGAGTGGAGGTCATCTTGGGATCAATAAAACTCTTGCAAAAATACGACAACCGTTTTACTGGGTGGGGACTCGGCAATCAATTGTGGAGTGGTGTCAAAAATGCGATAAATGTGCGGCGGTGAAAGGACCCGCACGAAGAAGTCATGGAAAAATGAAGCAATACAATGTAGGTGCTCCATTTGAAAGGATCGCAATGGATGTAGCGGGACCATTTCCAACAACTGATAATCAGAATAAATATGTGCTTGTGATCATGGACTACTTCAGTAAGTGGCCGGAAGTGTGTGCGATTCCCAACCAGGAAGCAACCACAATCGCTGAAGCTGTGATAAATAATTGAATCAGCCGCTATGGAGTTCCTATGGAGATCCACACCGATCAGGGACGGAACTTCGAGTCAGCTGTATTCCAGGAAATTTGTCAAATGCTGGGGATTAACAAAACGAGGACGACAGCTTCACACCCACAGTCAGATGGGATGGTTGAGAGATTCAATGCTACTTTGGAGGAATTTCTAGCTAAAGTGGTCAGTAAGAATCAACGTAACTGGGATCAACACATTCCTTTATTTTTGATGGCATACAGATCAGCAGTTCATGACACCACGACCATGACACCAGCTCAAACTATTTTTGGAAGTGATTTAAGACTTCCTGGCGACCTCAAATTTGGAGCGGTGCCATCAACATCATTGTCTGCGCAAGAATACGTCAACCGAATCCGGGAGAACCTTGAGGATATTCACAAGCTTGTTCGGCAGAAGATACAACTGACCAGTGATAGAATGAAAGCCCGATATGATATACGATCTAATAATAAAGGTTTTGAAGAAGGACAATTAGTATGGCTACACAATCCACAACGAAAACGAGGGTTATCACCAAAACTGCAAGCTGCATGGGAAGGACCTTACAACATTATAACCAAGTTGAATGACGTGGTTTATAGAATTAAGAAAGGACATCGAGGCAAAGCGAAGGTAGTACATTTGGAAAGATTGGCCTTATACAAAGGAGAGCTAGATCCTGTTCGGGACGAACAGGCTTAAGTGGAGGGTATTGTTACGATTGCAGAAAAATCTTGACGATTACAGAAAAATCTAGACGAATACGGTCACTTCTAGGAAAATCAAATCAACAAAATACTACACAGATTAATGAAATGAATATTGTTGTTGTTGTCTCTTCTTAGAAATAGGGTCAACATAAACGATTTTATGAATCAAATCAACATAACGTAAAATAATCGAATATCCTAATATTTTCTCAAGGTTTCTGGAAAGTAATGTCGAATTATCTAGAAGTATTGCAGAAGGTATATAAGAAAGTTACTTCTTGTAGTTTTTAATTAGTTTATTTTAAACCTGCGATTGTGAAGTTAAAATTATAAAAGTGATTTTTAAATTAGTGAATAAAGTTATAAGTGTTATTGAGTAGAAATAAATTGTGTATTATTTTGAACGTTGAGTTACTGGAAATTTCTACAATAAACCGTTGAAGTTCTGAAGCTGTTAAAAGAATATTCTAGTCAGGAATATTGTTTGGTGTATTGTTTTCCTGTTGTTGTGGAACAATTAAGGTGTTGAATACTTAATAAAACCTGGTGTTTGTGCTTACTAATCAGTGATCGAACTCAGGAAGAGATTGGGAATTACGTTTATCGAATTGTGAGTTAGGCCAATTCGAAGGAAGTTTGGAAAAACGTAACAATAATATGTTGTGCATACATATAATTATTGTAACTGGCTATATAAGATGCACTGTTCTGTTTAAATTAGTTTTTTCCTAAGTCCAAAACATCCAATTATTTAGGTTATCAACAAATTCCATTAACTTCATTAATAGTTACCGTCATTCACATTGCATTTTCACAAGATTAAGTATAACCAATGATTGCTATAGAAAATATACATTTTTTAATAGATGCGTAAGCAATTGATACATAATTTTAGAATTTTTGGTTTCCAATAGGAAAAAAGTGGCAAAACATCTCTTCAATTTTACCGTTCGATAAAATCCCTAGCCGTGGTAATTTTTTCAGACACTACAATTGAAAAAACTTCAGATCGTTTATTATCACAAATCGTAAAATTTTCTATAAAGTTCATTTGTTGTCATCGAAAACATTAATACAATCATGTTAGTGTACAAGTTGGTCAACCACCACCGGTCAACCAATCGTTACAAATAAGCTACAAAACTGGCATAATCGTTCAATAGCGTCTCGAGTAGCGTATCGAAGTACATACATTACAACCCGTTATTTGGCATATATGTAGCGGCCACACTCGGCGAAATCAAAACAAAACATAAAAATATTAATAACGATAACACAAATCAACGGAAGTTAATAAATAACTAATATAACCAAAATTAAATTGCCAACGTTCTGGCATGATCAGGTGGAAGCTTGGTTTCTTATTTCGGAAACCTCTTTTAAAACCAACAAAATCACCAAAGATGTCAACAAATTTAATGCAGTACTCACTGCTCTGCCGCAAGATGTTGTGGTTAACATCATGGACATTATTAAAGCTTCCGCCACAGCACAAAATCAATACGATTTCCTCAAAAAGGCACTTTTAGAGCGACACTCTATGTCTATGAACTTTTGATCGTTAACACGATTCACAAGACTTAGCCCATATCCCTGTGTCTACCTTCATTTGTGGCCAAAAATACTTCGAAACAATTAATTTTCGCGTTGCACGTATGCCAGGATGTGTTAAACCATACAAAATATCGAAAATCGTTTTTCTGTTGCTATGTGGGACGTATGGTCGATTATAACCAGAAGATGTGTCGCACCAGATTTTGTCGTTGCTGCCTAAAGATTGTATGAACCTAAGTTTAACTTTTGATGATCTTGACGGTTTGTCAGGATCGATCTATCTCCAACTTTCAAGCTCTAACATCAATCCGCCAAATACAGCAATTCGTAGGTATGGTGAATTATTATCACCATTTCATACCACGTTTAGCCGAAATGTTAGCGCCTAATCACGGTCCTCTGGCATCACGGTCAAAGGCAAGAACAAATCCAATTTTTCTTGGCCAGAAGACTGTAACGAGTCTTTCATTAAAGTCAAAGAATCTCTTGCCGCCGCTACTCTTTTAGCACACTCGTTGGACAACACACAGTTCAACATAACATCAGACGCTTCGAACGCTGCAGTCGGAGCTGTACTACAACAGTACAACAATGGATGTTGGGAGCCACTTGCATTTTTCTCCAGGAAACTCACTCCTACTGAAGCAAAATATTCCGCGTTTGATAGAGAGCTTTTAGCAATTTTATCTGGCAATTATACATTTTCGCTATTTTGTCGAGGATCAAAATTTCATCGCACAGTTCACTACAGACTTACGACACATCAAAGGCAATGACAACGTCATCAGTGATTGCTTATCACGTTCTGGTGAAGAATCTTCAACAGAAATCTACACTTCTACTTCCAACTTGAAAGACTTACCAAAACTGTAACAGGAGGACGATGAACATAAGAAAAAGATTGATCCTGACAAACCGTCAAGATCATCAAAAGTTAAACTTAGGTTCATACAATCATCAGACAGCAACATCAAAATCTGGTGCGACACATCTTCTGGTTATAATCGACCATACGTCCCACACAGCAACAGAAAAACGATTTTCGATATTTTGCATGGTTTAACACATTCTGGCATACGTGCAACGCGAAAATTAATTGCTTCGAAGTATTTTTGGCCACGAATGAATGTAGACACAGGGATATGGGCTAAGTCTTGTGAATTGTGTCAACGATCAAAAGTTCATAGACACGCAAAATCTGCGATTGGTAAATTTGAATTACCGAATTGCAGATTTGACCATATCCACATCGACATCGTTGCACCACTTCCCCAATCAAATAGTTTAAGCTACATACTTATATCAGTAGACCGCTTCACACGTTGGCCTGAAGCATATCCCATAAAAGACATGACAGCTTGAACCATTGCTTCAACATTGTTACAGGAATATATTTCTAGGTTTGGTATTCCTTCGGTCATAACGACAGGTCGTGGTGGTCAATTCGAGTCCAATCTCTTGCATCCGTCCAATCTCTTGCATCTCTAAAGCATCTCTTACGGCGAGATGCAATACCGTTCATTGGAGCATTGAACTTCCACTGGTTTTACTTGGCACCAGAACTTCATTCAAAGAAGACCTTGACTGTACACCTGCAGAACTAGTGTATGGTCAAACTCTTAAGGTCCCCGGTGCATTCTTTGTCGATTCTCCTACAGCCAACACTTTGGATACTTCTGAGTTCATTAAAAGATTGCGAAGAAATATGCAAACGCTAGTTCCTACACCTCCCAGGCAACCCGATCAGACCGACATTTAATCCCTAAAGATCTTAACAATTACACATATGTTTTTGTCCGAGTGGACAAAGTAAAAGGACCCCTTAGTACGGAGGGCCGTTTGCAGTTGTACGCAAAACTACGTAAATTTTTCGTCGTGAACGTTCACGGAAAAAACTCGACGATCGGCATCGACGGATTGGAACCAGCCTACAGCATTTTGTCGGCAGACAAAATTTGTACACACAAAACCAACAAACGCGTTCGTTTCGACTCCACCTCAATCTAAAATACAATTTTCGATCTGGTGGGGGAGTGCTTGTAGCGAACACTCGGCGAAATCAAAACAAAACATAGAAATATTAATAACGACAACACACGGAAGTTAATAAATAATTATTTTGTTAAAAATTAAATTACGATTAATTGGATTCTTGCACTCGGTCGAGCAACAACTCGTGTTTAAAACTTGTACGTATAAAATTGTAAAATAAATTTTATTATTTAAAATCAAACTGTTTTCAATAAAGTGAATCAAAATAAACTAATTGTTTTATTTATTTAATAAATCTAAATAAATTTTGATTGAGTCGCATAACGGCTCATCATATATATTCAAATTTGCTACCATAGTATCATATGTAATAAAGGTAAAATTAAGCAATGCCATATAGTGAGGGAACCTGAATTCCTTTTTTTTGCCCATTTACTGGACTATGATGCCCATTTAAAGTAAAATAGGTCTGGACTTAATGATTTGACGAAAGTTGACGATTCTTTAGCGGCACAACTTCAGGTAGTTCAGTGCTCATACCATATCTTCTTGGAAACCATAACAAGTTAATAAGGGTTCATCACCAGAAATAGTACTGTCTCCTGAATTTTATTTTATTTTATTTCCTGACAATATATTGACATTTGCTATCCACACAAAAAAGATCTGAAGTAAGCTCCAGAATTGCAACTCACTTGATTCAAATCACTTGATGTCACTATCTGCCTCAGCATGATAAATTATCAGATATAAGTGATCCAGAAAATTATGACTCAAGTGATGTTTACAACAACTGCAGCGACTCATATTAGAATGCTGTTTCATACTCAAGACTAAAAGGAATTTGTTAAATATACTTTATTAAAATCTGTATATGATTCTATTAATTTTGTTATTTAAGTTTAATATTATATATTTTAATAGTCGTTCGAGTAGATCAGCTTCAATGTACATGCAATAAAATGAATATCTATTGAAAAAAGAAACTTTATTCAATATATGTTAATATTTATTGAGCGCGCCGTATTACAGAACGGCAACCTTTTATTTGCGACTGACGGCATTTGTTACAGAAATAAACTGACTGACTACATTTTTTGTAATTATAATTATAATTATAATATTTTGTAATTATAATAATAAAATACTCAACATATGTGACATAATATTAAAAAATCAGTTTTTATAAAGTGCTTGCAATTTTATTTCGCTCAGCTCTCGGACTAGAGGAAAAATAATTGTTCTTCAGAAATTGAGTTTTAGTTCAGTGCGGTGTATACTTAATCATAAGTCCGTCAAAATTTCTTTAACTAGATAAACACATGATACTGCGCTTGGAACAATATCTATACAGACAAGCAATTTAATTTTTCAACTCAACTTTGTTAAATTTAAAAACAACAAAAACAAAACATTAAAACAAACTTTGCATGTGCTTTTTACGAAAGTTTTGATATATCTGAAAATCACGAATAACACGAAAACAAAATAAATTTAAACCACAAAAAATAAAAATTGAATAAAATTTTCATATTTTCAATTATTTTTTTATTAATCCCCTTGTTTAGCTGTTTTTTTTGTTTGTTGGACATTTAAATTAATTTCGAATTTAAATTGAATTTAATTGACTTTGTTTACAGTTTGTATTAAAGAGAAATAAAATAAATAAAAATTTATAATTAAATTTTATTCTTTTTTTTTGTTGCTGAATATCTGTGATTTTATAAGAGACATATATATTTTTTGAAGTTTTTACGATATTTTAATTAATTATTTTTTTTCGATTTACGTTAAAGAAAGAACTTATTTCTTTTTCATGTGTTGCTGCTACTTACCACTTAAGGTAACTGATTTTGGAAGTCGTTTATAAAACAGAAACACTATTATTGGAATGGCTTGCAGTTTGCACTTACCTGTAAAAAAATATTGCGACGCTGATGCATAGGCTGACTTCACCACAGCTCTGGAAACATAGTGTTCTGGATAAACAATATTCATATTGTTAGCTAATATTAGCTAATATTCATCAAATACTTTAATTAAAAGCTAACCAATGTTATAGACTTCATAGTTCTAATTATAAAAATATTAAAGAGAGCAGTAGTATTCCAACAAACATAGATTCTGTTGTACGAGAAAAAGTAAAAAAAAAATTTAACCGGAAGTGACAAACCGCAAGTAAGGATGCAGAACTGCTGTGAACCGTATTAAATGTTTAAGTACCAAGATTCATCCAATTCGATTATCAGGTACAGATGTTATTGAGCTTCCAAAATAACAGGTGCTCGGAGGACCCCCTACCACTTTGTTTACTATCGCTAAAAAAACTAATCAGTTCCTTGCCATACATATTTGCATCTTTTTGCGATGTGTCATCAAAACTACTTCACGAACGAATGTTGTATGCTTCCAACAAACATTGAAACAATAAACAGGTGTACGGGAGGACCCCCACCACTTATCCAAATATTGTCAAAAAACTAATGTGTTTTTTGTCATTTAAGTCTTTATCTTTTTTCAAAGTGTCATTAAAATTGATAAATGAATGAAGTATGCTCCCAACAAACTTTAAAAACAAAGTGTGAAAAGTCAGCAGTTGTATGGTAGACCCCCCCGCCACTTTGATCAATATGTCCCAAAATATGGTAATTATCTTCTCACACTAATTGGAATCTTTTCCATAAGTTTCATCAATATCACTTCATTATTGTAGGCTGTAGTGTGCATAAACACACTGAAAATTTTTTTTACCGGAAGTGAAAAACCGGAAGTTGGAATGCAGAACTGTTGTGAACCGTACTAAAAGCTCATGTACCAAGATTCATCCAATTCGATTATCATGTACAGATGTTACTGAGCTTTCAAAAAAACAGGTGTATGGGACACCCCCACCACTTTGTTCACTATCGCTCAAAAACTAATCAGTTCCTTGCCATTTATGTTTGCATCTTTTTCCAAAGTGTCATTAAAATTCGTTCACGAACCAATGCTGTGTGCTCCCAACAAACATTAAAAAATGGTGACACAGTAAACAGGTGTTCGGGAGGCCCCGCACCACTTATTTCAATATTGTCCAAAAACTAATCAGTTTTTTGTCATTTAAATCTCCATCTTTTTCCAAAGTGTCATTCAAATTGATTAATAAATGAAGTCTTTATGCTCCCAACAATCGTTAAAAGCAAAGTGTTAAAAGTCAGCATTTCTATGATAGACCCCACGCCACTTTGATCAATGTGTCCCAAAAGATGATAGCTATCTTCTCACACTAATTGGAACCTTTTTCATAAGTTTCGTACTAAGTGACAAACCGGAAGTTGGTATGCAGAAATATTGGAAAATGTACTAAAACCTTACATACACAATTTCAGTAAGATCATAGTCCGGAATTAGAAGTTATTCAAGGTTTAAACTTAGAGGTGTTCGGGAAACCCTCCGCCATTTTGTCCAAATTTGAAATGAATCCAGATCTTCCATTTTAAACTGAACCTGTATCATTTGCCAAAGTTTCATCAAGATCCTATACAAAAAGTACACACACAGACGTACACCATATTTTTAGTTGGCTATTTAGATAGAGGATGGTCCAAAACAAAAGAAAAAACAAAATTTGAGGTATGTAAGATTTTTTTTTTTACTATAGATTGCATTACTTCACACAATTTAAAATTGTGGTGAAGTAAAAAAGAAAAAGTATAGTAATTTTTTTCATATACATAATTTGATAATCGTAATTTATATTTGGTATTTAAACAATAAAATTAAATTGTGGCTAGAGATGGGTAGATAGGGATGAGAGGATCCTACAAGTGGTGTTTTGACTTGAGATTTGAGACTTGAGACTTGGACTGGTGAGTTAAAGGTTGGGTTCGGGGACTTTGGATTTAAGACTTGGAACTTCAGACTTAGGACATGGGACTTGAGACATGGGACATGGGACTTGGTAGCTTGGAATTGGGACTTGGGACTTGCGACTTGAGACTTGGGACTTGAGACTTAGAACTTAGAATTTAGGACAAGGGCTTGGGATTTGGGACTTGGGGTTGTAACTTTAGAATTGAGACTTGGAAATTAGGAATTAGGACCTAGGATTTGAAATTTGGGACTTTGGCATTGGGATTTGAGACTTTCGATTTGACACTTGGGACCTGGGGCTTGAGCCGTGTGACTTGGATTTGGGAATTGCAACTTAGGATTTGGACTTGGAACTTAGGAGTTGGACTTGGAACTTGGGACTTGGGACTTAGGGCTTGGGAGTTGGGATTTGGTAGTTGTGACTTGGTACTTACGACTTGGAACTTGGGACATGGGACTTGGAACTTGGGACTGGGGACTTGGGACTTGAGGGTTGTAACTTTAGAGTTGGGATTTGGGAATTAGGAATTCGGGCTTGGGATTTGTAATTTGGAACTTGGGCACTGGGACTTGGGACTTGGGGTTTGATACTTGGGGCTTGGAACTTGGGACTTGGGACTAGGGTTTTTGAACTTGGGACTTCGGACTTGAGATTTAGGAGTTGGACTTGAAACTTTTGACTTAGGAGTTGGTTTGGAACTTGAAACTTAGGGCTTGGAACTTGGGACTTAGGACTTGGGACATAGGAGTTAGGACTTGGGACTTGGAACTTGGGACTTGCGACTTGGGACTTGCTACTTGGGACTTGGAACTTGGGACTTGGGACTTAAGACTTAGAACTTGGGATTTTGGACTTGAGAATTCAGTATTGAGACTTGAGAGTTGAGGCTTGGAGTTTGGGATTTGGAGCTTGGCACTTCAGAATTAGGACTTAAGACTTAGCACTTGCTCTTAAGATTTTAAACTTGCGACTTTGGACTCGTGATTATCGACTTGTGACTTGGGACTTAGGATTTGGAACTTGGGACTTAGAACTGGGGCTTTGGGACTTGGAACTTGTAACTTAGGATTTGGGACTTAAGACCAGACCTGGGATTGGGAACTTAGGACTTGGAACTTTGAACTTGGGATTTGGAACTTGATTTCAATCGCCTTACTTTAAGATGACCATTAAAGAGATCTCGTTCAAAGAAAACACAGGTTTCTACACATGGAGGAACTCGTTTGGACATACTTCAGGTCTCATCCCACGGTTGATAATACGATTAACCCAAAATAGTAACAAGCCTATTTTGACGTACGTAGCATAGATACGCTAAAACAACTATATCTTCAGAAAACGTTTACAAAAGAAAGTGGGCAGATCACATAAGTTATGTAAAAAGATTAGCACTGCTCATACTATAAACCTTTACTCCAATAATCTCACTACCAATGAATTTATCCTAAAATTTGAAAATAAATTAAAATATTAAACCCACACAAAGCCCACTAAATATGTATAATCCAAATAGTCTCGGGATATACGTTGATACCTTTTGATAAATCTATTATAATTCTATCAAATATTATCATCAAACATTTTCATATAAAATACAAACACAACCACAAATATTTACTACTTCATTTCGGAAACTAAAAGCTATCATTTATTTTTAAATTTCATTTAAGCTTGCTCCATAGTGATTAATTACACTAAGTAGGGTGTCAAAAAATGAAATTGCAATGTTTATTTATAAAATTATTATTGTAATTACGGAATTATTATGTCAATTAATTATAATTAGAACTGTGACTTTGATTAATTTCAGGAAGAGACATTCTTTCGTCCAACATAATGTTGTGGATACAAAAATACGTTTAATGTTTATTCAGGAAACAAAATGGTGTAGATGATTTGAAAATGATTCCTTTCAATTTTAAACAAATTATTTGCAGTTAGCGAACCAAACACAATCCTTATCGAAACAAAATATATTTGCTAATCACCAACAACAATTAAACAATTATTTATTTTATCTCGAGATATATTTATAAGTTTACATATCCTTAACTACAAAAAAATTAAAGCAACTGAAACAAAAAATATTTAATCGATAGTAATTCAAAAGCACATATATGCTTGCACAAAAGCTTGCATAAGTTTGCTACTGCTATAGAGTAATGAACCGAAAGTGTCTACAGCAAATATAGTATTTTGTTTCTATCGCAATTTTTTGAACAAATATAATTTCAGTAACAAACTCAAGTGAAATGAATTAATTGTTCATAATTTTCTTGTTTTACTATTAAACAGATAACAGGAAAAACAAAATAGGAAAACAGAAAATGGCATTTTAGTTTTCATTTTTATTTCAATTTGAAATAGATTAAAAATGACAGCAATATTAAGTGGAATTGGTATATATGTTTTCATAATCTCGTATTTTAATTGAAGTAGATTTTAGCTGTACGAGAAACAACCGCTGGGCGTTATGATAACGATAACATCAATTTGGATTGGATTGCAATTAGATTTTTCGAAACAAATTATACCAGACAAGTTATATTATTATTTTAGACACCTTTTTGACTTTTAACTAAACAATATCTTTTATTAGTGGATGCCATTAGTTGTGGTTTTATGGAGTTTAAGAGGGGAACTGGAAGAGGGGAACTAGAAGAGTAATCATAAATTGCCTGTTGCTTTGAAAATTTTAGAAAATCTGAATTCCGGAATTATTCATAACCTCAGATTCAAAAGCCCATTGATAAATATTGTGGACGAAATAATAACCAAGTATCATATAATTGTGATTTTATTGTATTCAACAAAATGTATGAATAAAAAAAGTTATCAACAAAAAAGCACAACCATCGTTTTCCGTTTTATTTAAACAAATTTTAAAAATGAAATCACCGGAAGAATATAAAATTTTAAAATAAATAAAATATTATGAAAAGGAATAAAGTACTTTAGTTTTATATTTAAATTGATCTAACGTTTGTAACAACAAAGTAAATTCAAATACATATTCGATTTACAAACCAATGAAATTGAAATTATCTTATCGATTTGCTTGGAAAATAAAAATTTGAATTAATTTGAATTCGATTACGAAGTGAATAAACGAAGTTATGTAAATTTTTATTATCTTTTTTTGTGTGAAAAAGTTAGGTTAGTTTATAAAAGTTTGTATGGAAAGCTTAGCTTTACTTTACAAACATTTTGTAAAATCGAAAAAAAAGTTCAAACTAGTTCTTATATACGGTAAATGATAAAACTTATATGTTTTCAAAGCTTAGTTTGAGACCAAATGAATTAAAAAGTTAATTGTTTTGTTTTTCAAACATAATTGAATATTGATTTATTTGGTTAAAAAAACAGTACTAGTACTAGTATTTTAAAAATATTCGCTTAAACGACTTAGGTTATTACTACAAATTCTGATGAAGCGACCAATTTTACATTCAAATTTGTGAAGGTGTTTCACTTATTACAACCAAAACAACCAAAATATGTTTTACAAAACAGACCAATAATAGCGGATTGGTTTTTGTGAATAATTACAAAAAAAAAAAATACCAAAGACCAAAAATAGTTTTCTAAACAGATATTTGATTTAATTCAATAGAAATATTCCCCATTCTATTGATTCACACAAAGTAATGTCTAGAAATTTATAGCAAAAATTCCCATGTAATGAAAAGACATTTCCATAGTATGGAGTCTAATGACAGTGGAAAAATTTAACTTAAGCAAAACAAATAAGTGATGAAGAAGTTTTAACTTCGAATTCGTCATCGCCTCAACGGCGTAAGAGGAAGGTTCGAATACATCCAAAATACGTAAAATGAGAAAAAATTAGAATTACTTCCTTACTTACTTGAGTTTAATTGATCTAAAAAATACCCAATAAATTTAATTTTGATTAATAGTTCATCAGGTAATATTAATAAAGATTAGTAAATAGCACCACCTGCATTTACCGATTCGATATTGTCGATATGATTTCTTATCGATTTGTCTCTCTCTCCATGATACACAAACATTTTTTTTCTTTTGTAATGTTCGAAACTAAGGAGGGGACACAAAAGTACTCGTTTTTGGCAATAACTCAAAAATTAAGAAATCGAAAATTCATTGAAATTTGGTTTGAAATACTTCCATCTTTTTCGATTTTTCTAAACCAAACTCGATTCCTTAAAAAAAGCTTTTGTTTTACTATTTCCTTATCCATGTTCATAAAATATATAGATAAAAACAAATATTATGTAGATTAATTTCGTTTTTATTTCATATTTTTAAAATTAGTTTAAAATATGCACTTTCAAATATTTTTTATCGCGTGACGGAAATAATAACGATTTGAGCGTTAGAGGATGCTGAAGGTCGAAAAACATAGTTTTCACGTAGTTCTAAAACTTTATGATTTTTTTTTCACGGAAATAGCTCCATATAGGAAAATTTCGCCCATAACAATTTTGACTTAGAATTTCACAAAAATTACGAATATATTTTTCGGTTTGCAAAACTCTTCCATTTAAAAAACATTGCCCGCCATATTGGAGCCGCCATTTTGAATTTTAATAACTTGATACCGAATTTGAATTCAGTGACCAAGATTATTTTAAAATATATTCTTTGAACTTTAATTTTCATTTTACAGTACAAGATATAACGTGAAAACTGGTTGTGGAGGTGGTTTTAAACCTTCAGTGTCCTCTAGCGATCACATCGATACTACTTCCATCACTCGACAAAAAATATTTAAAAGTGCATATTTTAAACTAAATTAAAGAAAAAAAATTTAAAACAACGTGGCATACATTTCGAATAATAGATTTTAAGCTTTAAAACCCCAAAATAAGGGAGAAAACTACCCCCCCAAAAATTTTTTAATATTTTTATCTTATTATACACGGAAAATGCTAACAAACTGATATTTTTCTAAATATTGTTTATCCGCATGAAGAAGATTGTTGTTCTAGAAAAAAATTTAAATTTGTGATTGTCACTGACGGCAGGGGGTTGGCCAAAAAATCTAAAAAAATTCCAAAATTGTTTCTGAGTGAGTACTACCAATCTCCAAAATTTGAAGAGAAAACTTTTTATTTGTTCCCGTTTACGTGGAATGCCCCATATACATATTGTGAAAAACACCTTATACTCTCACCAATAGGATTTTTTATATACGAAACACTAAAAAGGAACAAAGGTATGCAAAATGTGAGAATATGAAATCTAGCAATCTACAAGTTTTGTTCCCTTACAAAGTAAAATATGGGAACGAAAATTGTTTACCTACCAAAAATACTAATGGTCAAAAACCTATTGTTTGTATCTGGGTTAAGATGTACCAAATACTTTTTTATCCCATAATGAACTATTTTACGCTTACTTTGATTTGCATTACTAAGCATTACTTTTTCAACCTCAATTACTTCACGCCCTCTATTACTTTACCCCTTCTCTTTTTTGCTTTACGCGCTAATATTATTACTTTATGCCTCTTATTGTTACTTTAGACCTCTTTTTATTACTTTACGCCCTCTTGTTGGAAGTTTAAAAAATGTTGGATCACTGGTGTAAAGATAATTTTAGCCCTAGCGAGTTGTTGCCCTCTACTAACGTCTCGGGCAACAAGTTCTCCTTCGAGCTGCAATTTATAAGATTACTATTATAGCTATTTATGTATTATGGGCGTAAAGTAGGCCTTTTGAAAAAATGCTTTGTGGTCAAAAAATCACGAAAGCAATTTTTTTTAAAATCAAAAGAACATGTGCCGCAAAATCATCGATATCTATGGAGATTTGGAGATTTAAAAACAAATCACAGAATAAGGGTCGAAATATCAAAATAAAGTTAAAATAAGTATAACTAAATTAAAAAAATTGATCCATTGATTGGATGATGATAATAATTCATCAAACAACCAAAAAATTATTAAACGGATCATATGAATATAATGTACTCACACCATTATATTCTATAAAACTTCGAAAACGATAAAAGAATCATTTTTGAAGGAAATTCAATTCTCCACAAAGAAGGTCCAACTCATTTTTTTCCTTAAACGTATATTTCGGATGATATTTTGAAATAAATCTCGAAATTCTTCGAAACTCGTAAGAACAAATGATGGAAATAGAAAAAGTACTAATTTTGATTTTTCTTGTCACGATAATTTTTTAATTTTTTTTATTCGACAGAATAAGAAAAAAATTGGGACCTTTTCGTCATTTTTATTATTTATGTTTTTATAAATTACGAAAATTTTACAAGCTTTTTTTCAAAATATCATAAGAACTATACGTTTTTGAAAAAAATGACAGGGCTTTTTTTGTAGAAAATAAAATTTCCTACAAAAACGACTTTTTTTTTAAATCTGCATACTTTATGATATCTTTGATAAAATCCACGATTTTATCAAAGAATCAACTTCGATGTTTTCTAAATAAATTGTAAAAATATGGAGGGGCTGAAATCTCAAGCTCTGAGATATCAAGACTTCGGATTTGGTTAAGAATTTTGATATAGTTTTTGATATAGTTTTGATATAATGCAATAAAATTCTCAATATTGATAATATATATATCATATACCTTCACCGCATGGAGGGATCAGGTTTTATTGTTTTGAAAATTTTTTTTATTTTTGATTTACGGGTGTGACATCCCCGCGTACTCTAGCCCCTGCTATTGACATACGAGTTAACGTGAGATATCACATACCACTGGCAATAGCAGTGAGATAACACTAGCCAAGGTGACATCTTAGGGGTGGTGGCGGATGAACTGTATTCAGTCAACGGTAGTACCCTCAATCTTAGCTGTGAAATAATCCTTGATGATGAGACGCTATTGCTTTCTTGAGGAAACGAGCCTTCATATAACTATGTGTGGGCTTTAATCTTCAAGAAAGACAGTGCGTCACAGGATTAAGGAATATGCAACCGGCTGGATTATTGGCAACTACATTTTTGTTTTGTTTCAGCAAATTTTTGTAAAAATTTGCTATTTACTTTTTAATTTAATTTTATTTTCTCTATTCTATCATAAAATATTGGCTCATGTCATATTTTGTCAGTGATAGGATTTTTTGTTTAGTTATTCATTCTTTAACAAAAAATATAAAAAAACAAAAAAAGAAATATTTACGTCCATCAACACCTCTGAACGTATGTTGTTGTGGACCTTGGTCTTAAAAGGTTTTTATGTGTTATTGTGAGTTGTGACACATATTGTAATTCCTACTACACAACACATTTAATTAAAAAAAAAAAAAATATCATATTCATTTTATACAAATAACTAATTTTATTATTTTCTAAAAAAATAAATGAAAATCATCCGTTTGACACACTTGAGATTATTTTTTTGACAAACTTATTCTGCCATAATTCTCTGTAATAATAATAAAATTTCATGTCATACAACTAATTAATTTTATTTTTTTCCAAAATATTGAGTAAAATAATTTATAAAAATCTTTCTTTTGACACACTTGACAACATTTTAACATTTTTTTGACAAACCTGTAATGCAATAGTCTAGTTTTTGGTATCACATACCAATCCCGACCATCAACATTTCTTCAAGTTCAATGTATCTATTCGTAATCACTTAAAATGAACGTTTTTAAGCAAAATATATGCAAATTTCCTTGTTTTGACACACTTGACGATTTTTTGACACACTTCCGGTACAGTTATCGAACACATCATCCTTTCGGGTCTTTTGATTAAGTATACCTATTTTTAGAAAAAAAAATTTTTGAAATCCGCTCAGCGGTTTTTGAGATTTCGTCGGTTGTGACGGCTGCCGGACGGCATTTTTTTTTGCTTTTTAGGTAGATTTCATATAAAAATCTACCTATTGCAATGGGCTTCATCTCGAAATTTCGGAAAAATTTTTGTGCCAAACTATATATGATAGGCTATATATACGAAAAAACAAAAAAAAAAAATTTTTATATATATATATATATATATATATATATATATATATATATATATATATATATATATATATATATATATATACATATATATATATATATATATATATATATATATATATATATATATATATATATATATATACACTCGATTCTGTTTTTATGCGATTTTCTTTTATGCGATTTTAAAGTTATGCGGTTACGAATTTTTTTTACACAATTTAGGAATTATGCGATTTTTTCTGTGTCTCCTTCTTCTTCACAAGGATTGCCGGTTGGAAATTTGGAAAAGTATTTTAAATTCTTCTAAAAAAATATTTTCTCAAACAAAAGTATTATTGAAAGTAAAAAACGTTATTTTATATTACCAATGATATATTTTCTCTCAAAATTCAAAAATGTAACATCAAAATATGTAATAATAAAAAATAAATCCATAAGAAGAATCACAAAAGTTCAAAACCAAAAAAAAACGGTCAAGTGTGAATGAAATTCGCTTGCCGAGGGTTCCGTGAACGTAAAAGAACAAACTGTCAAAAATAATTAACATAAAGTTGCGTAGTAGATTTTTTATGATCTGGCAATCATAGCCACATAAAAAACGAATTGCTATTGATATTTACATTTACGAGCCAATTCAACATTTTCAAAGTTTCACACAAAATGGTACATCCATGGCTGTTTATGGTAACTAACGAGAGATTAAATTATACCAGCTTGTAAATGGCTCAAATTGGAAAATATCTTATCAATTCAAATAACAATAGCTAGGATAATGATTGCCAATAGTTCAAAACTGTGCACTTCATTATTCTTAAAAAACTTTCAATGTTTCTTAAATTAAGTGCTTGTTCATATGACACCTCACTCATTTAAGTCACAGTTTCTTCACCATTCTTTAGCTCAAAATGCAAGGAGGTCAAAATTAATACGGCACTTGTTTGACAATAATTCAAAAACAATGGACCGCCATTTCCTTGGGTAGCAAAAATCCGAAATTCTACTCCGTATCCGTGTAACCTGGGTAACTCTAACAGAATTAAGTTGGTGTAGTTGATAGAAGCAGAGTTAATATTACTTATATTCAATGATTCTACACCATAAAATCAATGGAAATCAAGCGTTCTCCACGTTAGGGGCGGTTTGGAGCGGGCGTCTGTCTTGGATCAAGCGGGTCACAATATAAACGTGTAAAAAGTCTGTTTCTGGACGAACCCATTCACGAAAATTTGGGTTGGGCGAAGGGCTAGCCTGTACACTGACTTCGTTTTATCTCGGATTTATCACAATAACGACCTCGAAAATTGTATCCGGACTGCGATTTAAAAATGGGAAACTGGAACGTGCTAAACCTTTGAAGACTAGGATATCTCCTAAAATTCACACACCCCGCTATCATTTAGCTACATACTGGATATAGTGTAATTACAAGAACTTAGAGGGCCAAGTAGTGGAATTCATGAGACAGCGAAAGGATACACTCTTTACTATTGCGGTCATCAAAACGAAGGAGAATTTGGAGTTGGCTTTCCCATCGCGTCGCGTGAATCAGCATGTTATCGACTTCTGCCCAATTAATATGGGTTTATGCACACTGAGAATCCGCACGCAAAAATTTAATGTAACAATCGTTAATATTCCTGCACCTACTGAAGACAAAAGCAGATGACATTAAAGACCTGTTCTTCCTAGAACTTGAAGAAGTCATCAATAACATCCCGCGGTACGATATAAAAGTCGTGTACTTTAATGCTCAAATTGGTAAAAGTGCAGAACTGAGAAGACATATCGGTCCTAACAGCTTGCATCATACCAGCAACAATAATGGTTTTCACGCTGCCAAGCTGACTATGATGTATGATCTAGTTATTGCTAGCAGTTTTTTTCCTCACTAGAGAATTCACAAGGCAACTTGGAAATCGAATGACGGAAGAACGGAAAATCAAATCGATCACCTTATGATCTCTAAGTCAAGAGACACTATACAAGTGTCAATGGTTTGACGACGGAAGTGGAAGTTACTCTACAATGAAGGGTTTGACGACGAGTGCCGCCAAACCATTGAACATAAACAAAAACTGCGATAAAAATGATTAACAAGGAATACCCCAAGTTGATTATCTATGCCCCAGGAAAGCCTCAGCAAAACTTCTACGTTAAAAGAAACGCGAACACATGAAGAGCTGTTTTGAAAACATCAAACAACATGCGACCAACGGAAATTCCAGAGTGCCAATGCACAAAATCCGACAAAAGATTTCCATCCACGATCTACAGCCATCAAAAATGGAAATAATGAACTTACAATAAGTTAACGTGATGTGCTGGCAGTGTGACGATCCCACTTTCAAGACCTACTGAATAGGACAAATAAAGGTTATCCTTTTCGAGTAATTGCTCCATCAACTGAGGAGATCTTTGTCCCTTACCCAGCAATAGAAGAAGTGGAAGCTGCCATTAAAAACTGAAAACTGGCAAATCACCAGGTATCGATGGAATTCCCACAGAACCATTTAAAAATTGTGGAGCAGCTCTGGTCTCACGTATATACGATCTGATTCTTGCAATCTGGGACCAAGAAGAACTACCTGCTGAATGGAAAATAATTCTCATTGTTCCGCCACATTTAAAAAATGTAGCCCTCTAAAGTGTGCGAATCAAGTTTTAACTTAAGGATGATTCTCCTAAGGACCTTAAGGATAGTTCTGAAAAAATGATGTGCATAAAACATCAGCATTTACCAGCTCTACGTTGATGTCAAACAAATATATGATAGCATCATCCGCGACAACCTTTAGTCCGCACTCATATGGCTTGGTATCCCAGAGAAACTTGTTTCTCTGTGCAAACTCACAACATCGGGATCAAATTGTAGAATAGTAATAGAAGGGTCAGTTTCTGATTGTTTCGATATAACGTCAGGTGTTCAACAAGGTTATGCACTCGCGCCCGTACTATTTAATTTGGCGCGAGTACGCGATAAGAAAAAGCCGAATTAAGACACAAAACTGCACATATAACAAATCTAGTCAAATTCTTGGCTACACAGATGATATTGTACTTCTAATCATACCGCTTCGGATCGGATAATCGGATTCATTAAATCCAACCAGATTAGAAGGTTTGGTCATGTAGAAAGGGCTCCATTAGATAGAGTGATAAAAATGCATCCCAACAACAACAAGCTGGTGTTCGTCACAGAGGAAGACCAAGACAACGCTGGCAGATAACATCATCCAAAACCTTCGCGATATAGGATGTTGAAACTGGAGTCAACTGGTCATACAACGAGACGATTGGAAGCTGATTGCACAGACGGCAAAATTCCTCCATGGGACGTGAACGCTAGAGAGAAAAATAGACTGCCAAATTCTAAAATTGCAATGTTTCTTAAATTAAGTACTTTTTCAAATGATATCTCGCTTGACTGGATTTTAAATTGTGTTTTTACTCCTTTTTATTTCCACTTAATAAATACCATTATGAATATTTCACACTTCGCTATATTTTTCGTTAAAAAGCTACCATATTTTCTATTTCTAAGAATTTTGATGTTTTTCGACCAATTAGTCCGAAACTAAGCGGAAAGAAAATCAACGCAAAATTACTTATTAATTCAAAATTACTCAAAAAACTGTATGGTAAAAAATTCTAAAATAAAAGTTTAAGGGATACTGAAGTAAAGCCTTTGCATATACCCTACTTGACTCGGTTAGAAAAAGTATTTTCTTAAAGGCGTCACATCGCAGCCCTGTAAAACAAAACGACTTTGCTTTTTTTGTACCCGCCATCTTCAGCGGATAGGTTATTTTATTCACATCTCAAAATTCAGGTTCATAGATTTTCTATTTTACAGTATAATTGATAAAATGCAACAAAACGTTTTACGCTCACCTCTACTCTTTTACGAGCAATTGAAGCAACAGAGTGGCTTATTGTTTTTTTTAAAGAAATGTGAAGATTGCCGGCGATATCGCATCAGCCAGAAATTATAATGAACAGTTGGCAAAAATAATTGAGGATGGTGGTTTCTGTCCGATCAGATGTTCAACGCAGATGAGACGGGGGCATTCTGGAAAAAAGGCCCACCCGAACATGCATTGCAAAAGCTGAGAAAAAAGCGCTATTGCTATTTTTAAAAAATATTCTATTGTTGTTTATCTATCTAATTATTAATTTATTTTGAATCAACTTGATAATGAGCCACTTACACTTGCAGACGTTTGGAAAAAGTGTTCGATTTTAGACTGCATCAATGATGCTACTTCTCCTATCATTGAAATAAGACCACAGACTTTAAATGCGTGTTGAAAAACGCTATGGTCTCGATGCATTACAAACAGAAACGCAATTAATCAAGGATCGACGGTTTCTTCAGAAATTATTGTTTTAGCACATGAAATTGATGACGAAGCTTTTGATACATGTAACGAGAATGGATTTCAATGAATTGCTTATGGATAAGGTCTTAAGTGGTGATGATGATATCGAATTATTGGATCCAGTCATAGATCCAGAAAATAATAGTGATGTAGAAGACAGTGGGGCAGGTTCGCTCACTGCAAAATTAATTCTAAGGGTCTTCAAATTTAATATTTAATAATGAACCGAATTCTAAACGGGCATTTAAATTCAAGCGTGACCTAAAGATTTGCATTTCTGGGTATCAGGAACTTCTAAAACAATTGCAGAAATCGTCGCAAAGTTTAATAACAGATTTGTTGTCAATCAAGCAAAAACACCAGCCGATGAAATTAGCACTGTAAGCACTATTGGCACTATCGATGTAATTAGGGAGAATTAATTTAGTCACCCAAATTTTTGACCATCTATAGCAATGATGATAGTGATTTCATACCAGTTCACAAACGGTTGCGAGCATTGTCATCAAGTGAAGATAATGACTAGATGCAATTATCTTTTAATCGTTAAGAAAAGTGAAATAAAAAACTAATTTTGAACTCGTGATTTCAATATCTTTTACATCTATCACCCTATTTCTTCAAACGCTAATAGGTATCCACCTTAATCGTCTCCAAGAATGGTAACATCGTCCTTTTTATGCGAGTTTTGCTTATGTATTCGGTTTTATGCGGTTTTCGAAAATTACTGAACCTATCACTATTTATTCAATGTAGGTAGTGTCTTTTTTTATGCGATTTTTTTTTATGCTTTTTTCTGAGGAACGTATCCATCGCATAAAAAGAGAATTCAGTGTATATATAAATATATATATATATATATATATATATATATATATATATATATATATATATATATATATATATATATATATATATATATATATATATATATATATATATATATATATATATATATATATATATATATATATATATATATATATATATAAATATATATATATATATATATATATATATATATATATATATATATATATATATATATATATATATATATATATATATATATATATAAATATATATATATATATATATATATATATATATATATATATATATATATATATATATATATATATATATATATATATATATATATATATATCTTATATATATAAAAATCACGTGTCACGATGTTTGTCCGCGATAAACTCCGCAACAACCTAACTAATCTTAATAAAATTGTGTTCAGTGTGTGTATAATGGTCCAACTTGAGAGATAGGATAGTTTTTATTTTGATTAAACGCCTAAATATTTTTTAATTACGAATTAAATGTTAAATATGGATAGTTCATAAGCAAACTTTCAGATGGCGGCGTAAATTAATTAATTTACTGTCAAACCTGCTTTATCGACTTTTCAATCATCCATGTAGGGCCCATATAGACTATCATATGTTATTGAGCGATTATTTTGTTCCGGTATTTGCTGCAATGGCACTGCAAAAGGGGGAAAAGAAACGAAATTCAATAAAATTTATATGGGATTTCATACAAAACACAACTTGAATAATTTTAAAAATTATCTATGAAATTTCTCATTTTGCTACAATTAAATAATTTAAATTTCTTTTGGCGCTGCAAAAGGGGGAAAAGAGAATAAATTCAATAAAATTTATATGGGATTTCATTCAAAACACAACTTGAATAATTTTAAAAATTATCTATGAAATTTCTCATTTTACTACAATTAAATAATTTAAGTTTCTTTAGGTACTATTACTGACAATTACTGACAATATTGAGCATCTTATCTTATATATATATAAAAATCACGTGTCACGATGTTTGTCCGCGATAAACTCCGCAACAACGTAACCAATCTTAATAAAATTGTGTTCAGTGTGTGTATAATGGTCCAACTTGAGAGATAGGATAATTTTTATTTTGATTAAATTCCTAAATATTTTTTAATTGCGAATTAAATATTCAATACGGATGGTTCATAAGCCTACTTTCAGATGGCAGCGTAAATCAATTTATTCAATTCATAGTAAACTTCAACATCTGTATAAAGCCGTGCAATCACATACAACAGAAATAGAAACCGAAACTGCAACTGAAAATTTTCAGTTTCTGTTTCTGTTTCTAATTTGGTTGACGGTGGTGAATAATATCAGAAACGGAAACCGAATTTTGTTTGAGTTTGTGAATTTGTTATCCATTATGAATAATAAAATTGAAGGATAACAAAAACAAATAATTTGTATTTATTAAACCTATTTATTAAATTCAAAATTCAAAGCTTTTGTTATCACTATTCAACATAATAATTAATATTATGTGACAGTTTCTGGTCATGTGACAGTTTCGGTACTGAAACAATTCAATTTTAATTGTTTCCGTTTCAGACAAAACAGACGAATTTTCCGTTTCTGTTTCTGTTTCTAAATTCGGTTTCTGTTTCAGTTGCTGTCAAATTTGTATGAAATTCGGTTTCTGTTTCTGTTTCCGTTGTATGTGAATGCCCGGTTTAGGGCCATTATTAGACTATCAAATATGTTTTAGTAAAGAAAGTTTTGTTTTATTTGATAATAAACGAAAAGCGTATTATGCTAAGTCAAAACCTTTCTTTATTAATCATAGAAGTGTTAGAATGTATCGAAACCTGTAAAAAAAATTAATGTATTGGTTCTTATAAAGTTTGAATAAAAATAATGTGGTTTTCTTTCTTTTCACTTTTCTAAATCAATTTATAAATTAGGATCTGAAAAGAACAAAAACCAAAAATTGATGTGAAAAATGGTTTCATTAGTGATATTAAATGGCGGTTGTCTAGTTATAAATTTGAAAAATTTCTGCAATATTCTGCAATTGCGTATTGAAATATTTGTAAAAGATTCAATTAATTTGTAAATAAAATAATTTTGTTTTATTCATTCATATTTGTTTTCAATTTAAATTACTTCATTTTAGAGAAAAGCGTCTTCGTTTTTTTCTATGATGCATCTTTTTTCATCCGCCCAATGAAATATAGTATTTTACTTTTAATAAATCCATTTTGGAGTTTTTTTATTTATTAGGAGTTCTTTTATTAAATGTTAGTTACATTATTGTATATATATATATTATATCTTTATCTTATCTTATATCTTATATATATAAAAATCACGTGTCACGATGTTTGTCCGCGATGAACTCCGCAACAATGTAACCAATTTTAATGAAATTTTGTACAATGTGTGTATGATGGTCCAGCTTGAGAGATAGGATAGTTATTATCTTGATTAAATCCCTAGATATTTTTTAATTGCGAATTAAATGTTAAATATGAATGGTTTATATGCCAACTTTCAGATGGCAGCGTAAATTAATTTATTCAATTGATAGTAAACTTGAACTTCGTGTAAGGCCATTATTAGACTATCAAATATGTTTTAGAAAAGAAAGTTTTGTGTTATTTGATAATAAACGAAAAGCATATTATGCTAAGTCAAATACGTTACCAAAGGTTATTAATAATTTTTTGCACGATCAGGCGATTTTGCATGTTCGCTGATTCGTAAATAAACATAGGAAGTTTCGTTTACAAATCACTGGTCGGTAAGTAATTACTTACCGATCATGCAGCCGGTAAGTAATTACTTACCAGTAAAGGAGACCTCAGGGTGTGAATAAAAATGATTATTAGTTAAATAATTGTGTACGTCTATTCACTAGCTTCAAATTTAAATAACATTCATTTAAAAATATTGCAGTTAAAAGATTTTAAAAAAGCAATTAATTTTGAAAATATATTCGATGGAATTTAGTTTTGCAACAAAAAAACCTATAGTATTATGATGAAACGCAAAGCTTACTATTTTGAAATGACATTTTAAGAAATTTTCTTTAAAACATTCAAACTTGAATTTTGTGAATGAATTTTATTACTTAAATAGTTTTGATTGAATTTTTATTAATCGTGCAAAAAATGTAATAAGCATTTTGAACATTAAGAGTATTACCGATTTCGGATATATTAGAGATGTCGACTTCGTCTCGATCTCAAAACATATATCCTCAATCGGTAAAACACTCTTACTGCCCTTAATACTTAAATAACTATTGTGGAGGTTATATATTAATTATAGAAGTGTTAAAAAGTATCGGAATTCGGAACCTGTAAAAAATTTGTTGTATTGGTTTTTATAAAGTTGGAATAAATATAAGAGTAAAAATTAAAGAAAACAATAATTTAAATTTATTTATTTATTATTTTAAATTTTTCATTGATCTTCTATGTTAATTTACAAAAATCAATATCAAATTGAAAAATACTCTTATTTGTATTGCTAATTAAAATATAACGATTAGAGCTAAAAAAAATTGTCATCAAAACTGGATGAAAAACTAGGTAGCGAAGTCTATTTTTTTACAACGTTTGCACTCTCCAATTCATGTCATATTTTTTTTATTGACCAATATATTTGATAGTGTGATATACGCCTCATAAATTTGGGTTATCCAATAGATGGTGTTGTATTTGTATTTAGAACGTTGTTTTTAACGTCGAAGTTTGTGCAAATACACTACGATTTGCTTTTCAAATTGTCGTGTATTATTTTTTGATTGGTGATTTATGATAAATATTTTATTTGATTTTTTGTTTAAATATCGGTTTATGAGCGTAGTTTGCTTTGATCAATGTTTTTATAGTTATAATTAAAGAATTCAATAACGAATTAAATATATACTCCCGCAGGAAGATTTGTAAAATTTTAAATTTTTGATCTATGGGAGTGACAACCCAGCGTACTTAGATTCCTGCTATTTGCATATGAGTTAGCTTGAGTTATCGTAAACCACTGGCAATAGTAGTGAGATATCACTAGCCAAAGTGATATCTTAGGGATGTTGGCGGATAAACTTTTTTCAATCAACGATAGCACCCTTAGTCTTAGTTATAGAATATTCTTTGATGATGACACGTTATTTCTTTTAAAATAAAATGTGTTGGGTAGTACGAATTACAATGTGAGTAACAACAACTCATGACAACCTTTGAAGAATAAAGTCCACAACAACATGCTTTCTAAGGTGTTGATGGACGCAAATTTTTTGTTTTTTTATATTTTTTTAAAAAATGAACTTTTTCGTTTGCTTGGAGAAATGAGCTTCCATATAACTATTAAATGTGCGGGTTTAATCCTTCAGCAAAACAATGTTTACATGATCTTGGTATATGCTTCTAGCACTAGCAATTTGCGTTCATCATCTTAAAAAACATGATGGTGTGGAACCTAGGTCTTAAAGGATTTTATGTGTTGTTGTGAGACATATTGTAATTCCAACTACACAACAAATTTTATTAAAAAAATATTTCAAATATTTTGAAATAGCACAAATGTTTTTAAAAATTTTTGGTGAAAAAGATGATGAACAAAGTCATTGAAGCTACAATCAATTTTGAATGGAAAATTCAAAGAGGGAGATGTACTGTTGCTACGCATTTCAATGATCCCAACAGATATGGCATTTGAATTCAAAAGTTTAGTTTCCTGTGCGACTCGCTTTTGACTCGACTGTCAACAAAGAACAAGGAAAATTGCTGCAAGGATGTGGTAGATTTGGAAAATCCATACTTCTCACATCTGGACAACTATATGTGGTGGTCAGCTAACGTCGGAATACCTTCTGATTTATTCATGTACGCATCTAGACGGAAAAACGCAAAATATAATGTGTGCCCACAAGCACGAGCAAAGAAATAGAATTAAAACGACATTTTGAAATTTTTTCCTTATTAAAATAAATAATTGTTGCAATAAAAATGATACAATGTAAATTGAATGTTTGGTACGTTTAGTGTGACTAAAACAATTGAAAAAACAACAACAATTGTATTAAATTTTTCGTTGTATCAAATGCTTCAGTCAAATGGAACACGGCTGTTATCAGAACGAGTTTTCTTGAATTTCCTTTCTTATGAGATACCGACAATATGCGACGGGTATAATGTTAAATAAACAAAAGTTTTACACTATTTGGTGTAAAGTAAATAAAGTTTTGAGAGATTTTTAGAGTGATTAAGCTTAAAGTAATTATTTTAATTCACATGAATTTTGCAATTTTAAAGCATTTTTTATTTTCGCTCAGAAAAACTTCTTTAAAACAGTTTTTGTGTGTTTCGTGTCGGGAACAAATACAATTTACAATAGTATAATCACAGATGAAGAATTCAATTTAAATAAATATGAGATAATGGAGTTTCAATTTAGAAATTATCCGAACATGAAAATTGAAATATGTTTTATTGTTGTTTCATCCACTGTGGCTGAGTCTGTATGATGGCTTTGAAGTTTGAACTATGATGTCTCTGATGAGTGTGAGTTCAATCCCGACAATAATTACTTATTATCGGGAATAATACTTTCAATAATTACTTTTGAGCAATAATTGCTCACAAAATCGCCCAAAAATTAATATTCCATTAATGTTGTCTATATATGAAACATATATGCCAATATATTGACCGTGTGTTAGATATTAGTTTCGCATTGATTTGCAACAATCAATAATGACTTTAAAATGACTTAGGATGTTGACTAAATAGAAATATTTCTCACCCTATGAATTCACATCCTATGAATTATAATACAAAAACATCCAAATAATTTTGATTTTTTTGGCATCACTTCTTCTATTCCTTTTTTGCATCACTTCTTCCATACCTTCCTCGAATATATTATCACTATTCTTACTGCCCTTGCTGACCATAAAATGTTATAACGATCAAAATTGGTTGCAACGTTTTTAGTAACCTACCACAGGTAAAGAAAGCGCATATTAAACCGCATGAGCACTGTGAAAATTTGTGAATCCATATTTGTTCCGTATGTTCTAATGTTCTATATAGAGACACATCTGAAAACTTATTTGATCGCGTATTTTTTTATATATCCTTTGTTGTATATATAATACTATTTTTTTTATATTTTACTGATCAACTAGAGTGCTGATCCTTTTACATTCATATTTAAAAAAAAAAGTAGATCATTTCTCATTACAACACTGAGAAAAAAATCTCACTTAAATTTAATGAGATTGTCATATGAACCGAAAAATGTGTTTTGTTTTATGATTTCGATCAAAATACCCTTTAATTCAATTTTACAATCATATTGAAGTAAACTGAAATTTCTTATTATTAATTCTAAATGGTTTTGCAGCTTAGAATTATATAATTTCTTCTCAGATTTATGTTAGAATGGATTTTCTTTATAATTTTATATAGTAAGCCTTTTAATATTTAATATAATATGACACATTTCATTCTAAAAGAAATCCTTTATAGGTTTATTCCAATGACATATTTAATTTATGTGAAAATCCATTCGAAATAAAAGGAAATATACTACGCAATTTGATCGTAAATAATCGATTAAGATCGTAAAACATAATTATTTTGATAAAACAAATTAGCGTTCGTTAACGCATTCAACAATCAACAGTATGCAGTTTTAGTTTTGTTTAAATAAATAACTTAATAAAAAAATGGAAAGTGTAAGTGATATGATATTTTTTAATGACTGTGTTATGGAAACACATTTGGAGACGATGGAGTTAAGTGATGTAGAAGACATGTTTAGCAAAATGGATAACAAATTTTTTGCCGAAAAATTGCTTTTTAAAAGTAATTTAAGACGCTGGCGAAAAGAACAGGTATGAACACTTGCAAATTAAAATATATATAAAATAGGTTTGCATATTATATTATGAATTTGGTTTCCACTAGTTGCCAGTTATGTATTTAAAATAAATTTTGGTTTAAGCAAAGTTAATAGTTTAACACGTGTATTTTAATTTTAAAATATGTATGTATTTGTTGATCATTTGATTATTTTCAGGGGATTATAATGACGTGTGACGATGAGACAATTTCGACTGCCAGTAATTATAGGATCGTAGCATGGCTCGAAAAAATTATCATGTGAAATCTCAAGTCTACACTTCCTAACCTCAAATACACCTACGGACAGTAATATTTCGGTACTGCAAAAAAATTTAGATGCGTTACTAAAATCATCTATTAGAGGAAAGATTGTTATCGAATATTATGCCACCTTCAATATTTTCAACAATAAGAAGCAGAATGAGTTAGTGCATATTATAATTGATAATTTTTTGGCTGAGAAAAAGAAAATGAGTTATAATGATATGAACCAGTGGGCCAAAGCAATTGCGGCATATTTTCCAAACGAAAAATCTGTAAGTGTATTTGCATTTAATTTGTAGTGTCATATAGTGAATTTCAGTTATGTAGGATTTCTTTAATTGTTAATTATATCTTAAAACTTAGGAAACTTACTACATGACTAGGAAAATAGGCGCCAAGAATCCAACAGGAAAGTTACACTCAATGTGTAATGTAAGTCATCCAAAATCCAAACCTACTAATTTAGAAAATCAATTTGAGGAAGTTGACAACAATTTGGAGGATTTAAATGAAGGTAAAAAATTTCGATCGTTAATTTAAAAATCACATAAAAAATTTAAATATGTAAATATTCTTTTTCAAATATAATTCCAAACCAAAAAAATTTGGTTAAATATAATTTTTCGCCGTGGGATATAAAAATCGATTATTGGACAAGAACGGCAATATTGCGTATCAGACAAATAAAAGGTGCCATAATATCAAAAATACTAGAGGAATGGCCACTCTACAAACATCATGATGGTCATCTGTTGGTAAGTTGGTTTGTTGTTATGCCGCGTGTAAATACGCGGCAAGTTCGGACTTAGGATCCTCTTGGTATGTGTGTCTGTGTTCATATCAAGAGGATATGTATGATATGATATGTATTAATTTTGACACACTGTATCCAGAAACGCAATTCAATTTACTGTCAGGTTTTGAGAACTTCTTATTCAATATCCTAAAGTACTACAATGAAGAACTCAAAGACAAAAGAGCACTTGAGTATCTTGAAGGTATCAAAAACGACAAATTTAATAAAGGTTAGTAATTTGTATTGAATTTGAAATAATATCTGTATGTTTTAAACTACAAATTTCATTACAGAATCGCGTAACTGTTGTGTAATACTAATGTTACATGTAGTACTTCACCCAATTAGGATCAATCGGAAACATAAACCTACAATACTAGATGCACAGGAGGATTTTTTACTTCACATCAAAACTTTAAATGACCTTATACCCACTATTAAATCACTAACGGGTAATATTCAGCCAAAAATTATCGCTGTGGGGCCTGACTTAACAAATTTGTTACTATGAGGAAATTGTTACTATAAGGAAATTTATATTATTATTAATAAAATAAAAAAATTAAAAATAAACATTTAAAAAAGTATATTTTTAAATATTGCATTTTAATCTAATCAAGTCCATTAGATTTCCTTTTGATTCGAACTAAATTAAACTGCTAAAAATATAAAGAACATATATTAATTTAAGGAGATTGACGGCTAACAAAAGATATCTTCTTGTTTTTATATTACTTCACTTTGAAACAATTAGTTATATTTATATGAATAAATATGAAATCTTTTTCGATTAAGCAGATGAAATCTATTAAACATGTAGAGCATTCCTTTTATTTTAAAAAGCATTCCTTTTATTGATTCCCGAGTAATTATTTAAAAAGATTTCTTCATATTTTAAAATATTTTTCATTTAAAAAAAGCTAAAATGATTTTCCCTATTAAGTTAAAATGAGTCTCTTCTTGGATGAGATCCATAAAGATATCTTATTGCGTTACTTCGAAAATATGTGACTGATTTTTCTGTGTGAACTCTTTGAAATTATTGCTACTACGTCAACAAAATGTATACACACAAACTTTATTTATAGGCCTAGCAAAGCACGCCGGGTCCCGCTAGTATATATATATATATATATATATATATATATATATATATATATATAATATATATATATATATATATATATATATATATATATATATATATATATATATATATATATATATTATATATATATATATATATATATATATATATATATATATATATATATATATATATATATATATATATATATATATATATATATATATATATTTATATATGTATATATATATATATATATATATATATATATATATATATATACATATATATATATATATATATTTTTTTTTTTTTTTTAAGGCGTTCATGCTCCATGTAGGAGCGTTGCCAGGCTAATCAGCTTTGAACATTCACCACGGTCATTCGCAACGGCGACATAATTACCATGGCAGCCGATTTTTTTAAGGTCGTTTATTACGTCAGTCTCCCATTGTAGTCGTGGTCTTCCTCGCAGTCTACCACTTCCTGGGGTACTAACGTACATTTTTCTAATCATTCCAGACTGTGAATCGGCTCGTAGAACATGCCCAAACCAAGCAATCCTATTAGAACGGATACAACCTATTATATCAGGACCCTCAAGAAGGTCTCTGATCTCAAAGTTATACCGGGTTCTATACTCCCCATCCTCTGTCTTAAGTGGACCAAAAATGTAGCGTAGGATCTTACGCTCAAATACAGATAAATGCGATTCGTCATTTTTTGTAAGGGTCCACGTTTGTGACCCATACATCACAACCGGTCTAATCAATGTCTTGTATAACTTGAGCTTGGTGTTAGTTGATACATACGGTGATCCAAGGAGAGGTTTAATTGAGTAGAAAGTTCGATTACCTGCAGCGATTCGAGCTTTAATATCTGTAAGTATGCTGTTGTTTGAGTCAAGCATTGATCCCAAATATTTAAAAGATTCAACTCCCTCAATTCGTTTATCGCCGCACATCAAATCTTTCTTCTCAGCCTCTCTTGAAACATTCATATGTTTGGTTTTATTGTAGTTAATTTGCAGACCAATTTTCCTAGCACCACTCTCAAGCGACTTGAAAGTCTCACTCATAACAGCTTCACTTCGGCCGAGGATGACAACATCATCAGCGTAAGCAATCATCTGTACTGAGTTTATTGACAAGATATTGTTATTAGTCGGTAGTTTATTTTGACGGCACTCATATTCTAAGGCTAGATTAAAAAGTATAGGAGAGATAGCATCACCTTGTCTTAATCCGGAGTCGACTTTAAAAAACTTTGATATTTCGTTCTCTACTCGCACACAGCATTGGAGTTCTGTACTGTCATTTTACATAGTGATACCAGTTTACCAGGAATTCCCATTGACACCAGAGCAGACCATAGAGTCTCTCGTTCGAGAGAGTCGTAGGCCTGCCTGAAATCAATGAAAAGTTGGTGCACAGGTATGTTGAACTCTCGACACTTTTCCAAAATCATCCTTATCGAGAAAAGTGCATCGGTGGTACCTCGGCCCCGTCGGAAACCACACTGATATTCTCCAAACAGTTGTTCAGCAAAAGGATTGATTTTGGATAGCAAAATGTAGAAAAAGATCTTATATGCTGTGCAGAGGAGAGCGATTCCTCTGTAGTTTGCACATTGTAGGCGATTACCTTTTTTATGGATTGGTATCAGCATAGCTGTGTTCCAGTCCTGTGGCATGCTTTCAGTCCTCCAGATCATTTGAACAAGTTCAAACAATCTTGAGGATAGAGTTTCGCCACCATATGTACAATCATTTCGGATGTTATATCGTCGATACCAGGTGCTTTATTGCATTTTAATTTTGACAGCACCGCATCGAATTCCTCTTTGGTGGGTTCGTCTACATGTACCTTTGACGCACGAATTAGCTTTGCTCGTCACCCGACTTGTTGCTGGTCACTTAAGTTGAGAAGATTCTCAAAATAAGCGGCCCAAGTATCTAAAATATTTTTAAGGTCTACTTGTAGCTCCCCATCTTCGTTTTGAATAGCAGTCGATCTAGTTTGAGGGCCCTTCTTTAAGGTTTTAACCTGTTGAAAGAAGTTACGCGATTGATGTTCCTTATTGAAGCTTTCAATCTCCTCACACTGTCTCTTCAACCATTCTCTCTTCGTTCATCTACATAGATTGGTAACGGTTTGTCTTGCCAGTTTATAGTTCTCCTTCGTGGACCTGGTGTTGCGTCCTTGTAGACACTTCAGATAGCAATCTCTTTTGTATTGAATAGCGTCAAAGCATGCTTGATCCATCCATGGCTTCTGGGAGTGGTTCTGTGATCGTCCAAGTATTCCCTCAGCAGCGCTTAAAACAGCATCTTTGAGCAAATACCATGACTTATCGACGTCTCCATTAATGGTTTCTGATTTCTTCAATGTTTAGGCAATATGGATTTGATATCTCTCTTCTGTTTCAGCATTCTTTAATGATGAGGTGTTAAAACGTTTCCGTTGATTGAATTTTGGAATGCCTGGATTTGGGAAGTGGAATCTTATTGTTGCACATACAAGGAAGTGATCACTTCCAATGTATGCACCTCTAAAGGATCGCACATCCCGAACGCTCGAAAAGAAACGTGCTGTTACTAGAACGTGATCAATTTGATTTCGAGTGTTTCCATTCGGTGAGACCCAAGTCTGTTTATGAATCGATCGATGCGGAAAGAACGTACTGGAAATTCTCAAAACTCAGTCATTCCATTCTCTCACCATTGTCATTCGAATTCAAATGCAGGCTGTTGGGACCCACCACATTTCCATAAGAGATATCTCTTCCAACCTGTCCATTAAAGTCACCAAGAACCATAATGAAGTCGCGTGTGCGTGTTTGTTTCATAACCTCTTCCAGTGCTATGTAGAAATTATCCTTCTCGTCGACGGTCTTAGCTTCAGTAGGTGCATGCACGGCAATAAGAAAAATATTGTTATATGTACCACGTACACGTAGGTAGCAGATCCTTTCACTGACTGGGATGAATTTCATCACGGCTTCTTGTATGCATGCACCGACAAGAAATCCAGTACCAAATTCTCTTCGAGAAGGATGACCACTACAGTATAGAGAGTGACTATCCAAATCTTGTTTTCCGATTATCGGCTGTCTAATTTCTTGTAGAGCAATAATATCCATCCTATACCTCTCAGCCTCTGTTTCCAGACTTATAAGAGCATCAGGAGCGCTCAGGCTGCGCACGTTCCACGTTCCGATTCGGTAGTCTGGTCCTTTTTCACGTCCAGGTAAAATTCTGTTTTGTTGTCCGGGTCTGTTTTTCTTTTTTTGATCACCAAATTTAACATATTAGTTTTTTTCCGGGGTTAGGGTGT
>CAVNZG010001185.1:0-20932 GCA_963693315.1 Diogma glabrata
TATGGGAGGCTGCAATCAAAAGTGCTAAGCATCATTTCAAACGCGCAGTTGGCAATGCAGCCCTTACTGTGGAAGAACTCCTTACACTGATTTCACAAATCGAAGCATGTCTTAATTCTCGACCTCTTACGCCCTTATCTAGTGATCCATTAGACTTGACCGCTCTCTCACCTGGTCATTTTATTATCGGTGCTCCTTTGACATCAATCCCAGAACCATCATTAATTGATTTGTCCAGAAACCGGTTGTCACGCTTGCAACGAATCCAACAAAATTTACATCAATTTTGGGAAAGATGGCACAAAGAATACTTATCGGAACTCCAACGACGACACAAGTGGCGTCAGGGCTCACATAACTTCCAAGTAGGGTCGTTAGTTATCCTCCAAGACGATAATGTACCACCATTAAAATGGAATTTAGGTCGCATAACAGCGTTACATCCTGGACAAGACGGGATCACTCGTGTGGTTACAGTCAAGACAGCACTGTCAGAATTAAAAAGAGCTGTCAATCGTATAAGTGTTCTACCAATTCATGACGAAAACAAGGTCGACGAAGGCGATACTAAGTAACATGCTCGTCGTTACATAACTTGCGTTCAGATGTACCATCATCAAAACGGTTTAATATAACCGCGACTAAAATCATTCGTATTCTCCGTCTACTAACTTGATGATACTTTGTTATAAGTGAACCACCAAACCTATGTCATTACATGTGCATCCAATAGGAGTTTGTTTCTATTTTGTTGATGTCACATACACCATATCACTAACAGAATTTTTAAACTCTCCCCACTTACAAAGTAAGTAGCGATGAGTTGTTTATGTTTTAAATCCTGCAGCTAATCAAACCTTGTCAATTCGGCAAACAACTACAGTTGTTGTTAGGAACAAGTTGTTACAATTGTTGACCGCATTAGACAAAGATTGTCTAATTTCTTTTCACGTATCGAATACAAACGACAAAAACATATTTACACATAGGTCATTGTTATCAGATGACCTTTTGCCAATTAATCGTTCAACCCAATGAAGTTGGATCAATTAATTCTAATACTAATTAATAATATCATCCAAATTTATTCTAACCAGCCTAATCATTTGTCATCTTCGTCTGTATAATAAACAGAGACTTAGATTTCATTTTCACATCACTTCTTAACGTCATAGTTCATCATTTGTGAAGAGCATTCTCACGGAACCACTAACGAAAGTGTCATTTATTTGTGAAGAGCATTCTCACGGAACCACTAACGAAAGTGTCATTTATTTGTGAAGAGCATTCTCACGGAACCACTAACGAAAGTGTCATTTATTTGTGAAGAGCATTCTCACGGAACCACTAACGAAAGTGTCATTTATTTGTGAAGAGCATTCTCACGGAACCACTAACGAAAGTGTCATTTATTTGTGAAGAGCATTCTCACGTCACCAACACTTTCGTCATGTTTTCGTGAAGAGAATTTAACCAACGAAAATATTGGTTCGAGTCTTCACAGTGCAAAAGAGTTGTGAACTTAAAATCACTAAAACTGACATAAGAAATCTAAAGGTCGAAAGACAATTCAAAGTGCAACGCGATCAAGAATTTACAACCTCGATCGGCTGTTACTTATTATCGTCGGTTTACAACTAGATCAGTAGAAGTTGGCAAACTATCGCATCATAGTTCCATTAGGCTCTTGGTATCAGTCTCGTCAACATGTTATTAAATGTGATCAAACCTTCAGTTTCATTGATGCTCTGCATAATCAGCATGATTATCCGTTTAGTCGTCTTCAATGCTTTGCATAATTAATGTTTAATTTCTCTTTTCTCTTCGGTTGCTACGCACACTCAATGATTAAACCTTTAGTCTTCGTCAATGCTTTGCATAATCAATGTTCAATTATTTGTTTTCGTCTTCGGTTGCTATGCACACTCAATGATTGAACATTTGATATTTGTCAATGCTCTGCATAATCCAGGTTTAATTACTCATTTCTTCGGTTGCTACGCACACTCAATCATTAAACATTTTGTCTTCGTCAATGCTCTGCATAATCCAGAGTTAATCATTTATCTTCGGTTGCTATGCATACTCAATGATTAAACCTTCTGGTTTTCATTAAACATTTTGGTCTTCTTCATATTTAAAAAAAAAAAAAAATTTTTTTTTTCATTTTCATCAATACCATCGTTTTGACTCGTCTTCGAAAATATAAACGAGTCTCCGGTTTTTATGATCTGAATGTTCATCGTTTTAATGTTCCTGGTATCAGTCTCGTCAACATGTTATTAAATGTGATCAAACCTTCAGTTTCATTGATGCTCTGCATAATCAGCATGATTATCCGTTTAGTCGTCTTCAATGCTTTGCATAATTAATGTTTAATATTTATTTTCTCTTCGGTTGCTACGCACACTCAATGATTAAACCTTTAGTCTTCGTCAATGCTTTGCATAATCAATGTTCAATTATTTGTTTTCGTCTTCGGTTGCTATGCACACTCAATGATTGAACATTTGATATTCGTCAATGCTCTGCATAATCCAGGTTTAATTACTCATTTCTTCGGTTGCTACGCACACTCAATCATTAAACATTTAGTCTTCGTCAATGCTCTGCATAATCCAGAGTTAATCATTTATCTTCGGTTGCTATGCACACTCAATGATTAAACCTTTAGTCTTCGTCAATGCTTTGCATAATCAATGTTCAATTATTTGTTTTCGTCTTCGGTTGCTATGCACACTCAATGATTGAACATTTGATATTTGTCAATGCTCTGCATAATCCAGGTTTAATTACTCATTTCTTCGGTTGCTACGCACACTCAATCATTAAACATTTAGTCTTCGTCAATGCTCTGCATAATCCAGAGTTAATCATTTATCTTCGGTTGCTATGCATACTCAATGATTAAACCTTCTGGTTTTCATTAAACATTTTGGTCTTCTTCATATTTAAAAAAAAAAAAAAAAATTTTTTTTCATTTTCATCAATACCATCGTTTTGACTCGTCTTCGAAAATATAAACGAGTCTCCGGTTTTTATGATCTGAATGTTCATCGTTTTAATTAACGTCATCTATTGTTCCACTCGGGAACCAGAGCCTATTGGTAGTTAGATCCAATCCGTAATCAATTCGCGTTACTCATGTACCAGCACTTCACAACGTCATTTCCACTTGAGTCGTTGTCATTCTATATCGGGTCCATAAGGTCAGTACCTGTTTAACTGTCCAGCGTCAACTCTTGTATAATATTCAACCAACCTCAACGGCGGAAAGTCCACTGATACTTACGGTAATGCGAACCGGAGAACTTCACATCTTGTCATAGCTGGCATCCTTTTTGATGTTTTATGCTCATTATTAAATAAAGAAAAAAAAATACATGTTATTCCAACAATTGTTGTTAATATATTTATTCAAAAAATTCATTTTAGTAAACAAAAAAAACTCATGTTTTTTGTGTTTAAATAAAAAATAATAACTAATTAAATCAATAATTGTTAGAAGATTTAATTACATATAACTAATATCTTTCTATCAAGAATAATTGTTTAAAAAATAGAATAAGTATAAAACCTATTTTTAGTAACAAAATTTTCTGAATTAAAATTAGCTAGCATACAATTATCTGAATTAAAATTATTATAATTAGCCGAATTAAAGTTATTCTGAAACTAAAACTACAATTGTTCATGTGACACTCTTAGGATAATCAGTCCAATTTGTTAAATTTCTGAATTTATAAATAACCAATCAGGTTAGTAGTTTTAGCCAAGTGATAGCTTATATAATTTAAATAAACCTATTTTTCAAAGGCGGGAATATGTTGACGATGGACAGATTTGCCTAAAAATAAAAAAAACAATAATAATAGTCGAAAAGGTCATATTCATAAATACTTAGCACTGTCCTTCGTCAAAGTATTCTCGGCGATGCTGTTCCAGTCAGTATTGTTGCGGCTGCTGGTTTTAGTCTGAAAAAAGGAAAACAAAATCATTTAATTAATATTTGTCAATGTTTGTTAAAATAAAACTTAATTTAATGCGCTCATACGTCCCAAAAATCACGACAGGCAAATCAATCACTAATCTGAAAAGAAATCAAATTCAATTTTATTCAAACAAATAATTAAAATTCAAAATTTATTTAACTAACCTTGGGTTTGTTGTTTGTTTTGGTTGAGTATGTCATTCTGACATTTAAACATAACAAACTTTTGTCGATGTAGCAGTCAACATCAAATAATTTTCACGCGCCGATAATGCAGTTTTCTTCGAATTAATTCCAATAGTTGATGTTGGCGCTGCTAGCGGGAAAAGGTTGGATTGGTTTTGTTATTTAATTGGTGATTTTTGAGACGGGGCCTCTCTTCTTCGTTTTTTAGTCTTCTTGTCAAGTTGATCGAACTTGCTAGAAAATTCAATGTGTTTTTTAATTAAATAAGATTAAATTCAGAATATTGTGTATAAATATTTTACGCATTTTCAAATAAAGTTTAAAACAAATTTTAAAAGTTGAGTTGAATTATTTCATCAGTGAAATGTTAAACTAAAAATAAAACTATATTATGGTGACAACAACAACGCTGAACAGTTTTTCATAACGCTGTGATTTGGAACCTGGCACGTAAATTTATATATAAAAACGTGCCAGGAATAAGGTACGTACATAAAAACTAAAAATTTACAACCGCTTGGCAGTATAACAGTCATATTTTTCTTTTGGTTTACATTTTTGGCGGTTATTGTGGAGTCGCATATGAAAATAAAATTATTCAGAAGAATCAGAATTATCTACAACAAGCGACAACAGCCTGCAGATCAACGAGGGAGGTTTAATTAGAAAGGAATATCCATTGAACCTGTGTAGGCACGTACATATATTAAATCAATAATTACTCCAGTCTACATATTCATCGAGAACGTGCGTTTGTGTAGGCACGTATATATATTCAATTCATCGAGAACGTGCTTTTGTGTAGGCACGTATATATATTAAATCAATAAGTACTCCAGTCTACATATTCATCGAGAACGTGCTTTTGTGTAGGCACGTACATGCATTAAATCAATAATTACTCTAGTCTTCATATTCATCGAGATCGTGCCTTTGTGTAGGCACGTATATATATTAAATCAATAATTATTCCAGTCTGCATATTCATCGAGAACGTGCTCTTGTGTAGGCACGTACATATATTAAATCAATAATTACTCTAGTCTGCATATTCATCGAGAACGTGCGTTTGTGTAGGCACGTACATATATTAAATTGATAATTACTCCAGTCTACATATTCATCGAGAACGTGCTTTTGTGTAGGCACGCACATGCATTAAATCAATAATTACTCTAGTCTTCATATTCATCGAGATCGTGCCTTTGTGTAGGCACGTATATATATTAAATCAATAATTATTCCAGTCTGCATATTCATCGAGAACGTGCTCTTGTGTAGGCACGTACATATATTAAATCAATAATTACTCTAGTCTGCATATTCATCGAGAACGTGCGTTTGTGTAGGCACGTACATATATTAAAGTGATAATTACTCCAGTCTACATATTCATCGAGAACGTGCTTTTGTGTAGGCACGTACATATATTAAATCAATAATTACTCTAGTCTGCATATTCATCGAGAACGTGCGTTTGTGTAGGCACGTACATATATTAAATTGATAATTACTCCAGTCTACATATTCATCGAGAACGTGCGTTTGTGTAGGCACGTGTATATATTAAATCAATAATTACTCCAGTCCACATATACATCGAGAACGCGCTTTTGTGTAGGCACGTACATATATTAAATCAATAATTACTCCAGTCTACATATTCATCGAGAACGTGCTTTTGTGTAGGCACGTATATATATTGAACCAACATTAGTTCCAGTTTGCATAGTCGTCAAGAACGCGCTTTTGTCTAGGCACGTATATAATAATCAGCATATTCTTCAAGGTGTGCTTTTGTGTAGGCACGTGTTATTTCAAGATCACCTATCATCGTTGTGCTATCCAGCTTGTCAGGCCTCTGACTTTTTTGTAACATCGATCATCAAATCAAAAATCAACTTAATACAGTCCACTGCCAGTCAGAGGCGCTAACACTATATTTTTCCGCATTGTTGTTACCATATATTTTGTTTTACTTAAATTTAATGAGAGTTTGTGATATTTTAACCATTGATCAAGTCGCTCAAGATCTTGGTTTAGTTTGACCACTGCTTCGTCTATATTATTGGCAGCTATAGTTATCAAAGTCACCTAAGAGGAAGTTAATCGACACTGGGAAGGGTTCCAACTTAAACGGGTGAACGCTTGGGAACTTCATCAGAAAAAATATGGAAATATGATTGTAGCACATTGAAGCAGGAATATCTCGCCCACGGTATGCCAGTATGCCTTATCCAGCAGCCCTGGAAACTGGCTAGGATTCGATGGCCCAATCACCCGTTAATCCGAAAGGTGAATCCGAAATTCAAATGATTAAAGAAACGTACACTAGAAAGAAACAAAACCAAACAAACCGGAATAATCAAATACCGACCCTTAGCTATCGTACCCGGACACGAGTAGGAAACTGGAATGTCAGAACTCTGATAGAAACATCGCGGTTAGCACAAGTTGAGAAAGTAATGAAAGAATATAACATCGAGATACTAGGACTCAGTGAAGTAAGATGGAAAAACAGTGGAGAGCTAACAACAAGCGAAGGAAATTACATGATGTTCTCTGGTAAATCCAACACACACGAACAAGGCGTAGCAATATTAACAACACCTAACGCAAAGAAAGCACTTCTCGAATGGAAACCAATCAGTAGCAGAATAATAACAGCAAGATTCCAATCGAAAATTAGAAATACAACGATCATACAGTGCTATGTACCTACCGAAGAAGCTGATGATGCGACAAAAGATGAATTCTACGAACAGCTCCAAGCAACACTGGCTAGTGCACACCGAAATGACATCAAAATAATACAAGGTGATTTTAATGCCAAAATTGGAACCGACAACACCGGAATGGAATCAGTCATGGGCAAAAATGCACTAGAATCAACACGTAACAGTAATGGAGATAGGCTCATCGATTGTTGTGTCACAAATCAACTATTCATAGGAGGCAGCAAGTTCCCACACAAGAACATACATAAATACACTTGGACATCACCAAACGGAAGAACCAAGAATCAAATTGATCACGTGCTGGTGAATAAGAAGTTTCTATCCTCACTACAAGACGTCAGAGCAAAGCGAGGAGCAGACATACACAGCGACCATCAACTGGTAATTGCAACATTCAAAATTAAACCAGCCGCTGTAAAACACAACAAGTCATGTCAAAGGAAATTTAACATCAACAGATTGAGCGACAAAAATACAAATAACATCTTCAAAGAATCGCTCCAGCTCAATCTACCAAACAACGAAACCACCAGCATTGATGAAAAATGGGAACAAGTTAAAGAAGCTTACGTCAAAACTGCTACAGATGTGCTTGGATACCAAGACAAATCACGGAAACCATGGATTAGCGATGATACCTGGAAGAAAATTGAAGAGCGTCGTCAGCTCAAGTTGCAATTGTGTCACCAGAACACAACCGAGATCCGCAGCAAATATGAAAGTACAGCAAAACAAGTTAAAAAGATGGCAAGGAATGATCGCAGAAGATATACAGAAAGCATTCTCAAGACTGCAGAGACAGCAGCAGCTAATAGAAATATGCGCACACTACACAAATGCGTGAGAAAGGTCACCAACAAATATACAAACACTCCACCAATAAAGGATGAATCTGGTAAAACCCTCACAACACATGAACAACAGCTAAATAGATGGAAAGAATACTTCGAAGACAACTGCCACCAACATGAAAATAACTTGCAGTCTCCGGATGACAACTATAACGAAACTATCAGCACCCATCCACCAACGGAACGGGAAGTTAGAGATGCCATACAGAAACTCAAGAATAACAAATCTGCTGGTACAGATAATATATCAGCAGAATTACTCAAAGCAGATGTAAACACAACAGCAGAAGCTCTAACACCACTATTAGCTGATGTATGGAATGAAGGTTAAATACCAACCAAATGGAAAGAAGGTTTAACCATAACAATCCCAAAGAATGGTGATCTAAGAGAATGCAAAAATTGGAGAGGTATATCTCTGCTCAACACAATAATGAAAATACTAGCGATGATCATTCTCGAAAGAATATCTCCATCAATTAACATGAAACTAAGAAACGAACAAGCCGGCTTTAGACTAGGAAGAAGCTGTACCGATCATATCAACACAATCCGTATCATCATAGAGCAATCAAACGAATGGAATTCACCATTGTATCTCCTCTTCGTGGACTTCGAACGCGCCTTCGACTCAATTAACAGAAGCGCGATATGGAAGACACTTTGTGAAATGGGCGTCCCGAAGCAAATAGTTGATCTAATCAAAGAAATGTATCGGGATGCTGGAAACAGAATACAATACAAAGGACAGCAAAGTGATAAATACTACAACCACCGAGGAGTGAGACAAGGCTGTGTACTATCCCCGCTACTATTCCTGATAGTACTAGATAGTATCATGAGAAAGCTCAATGATGCAAGTCCAAATGAAATCCAATGGAACACAACAAGCCGGCTCAATGATCTAGACTACGCAGATGACATCTGTCTACTTACACACACACATACGGACATGCAGCAGAAAGTACAGAAGCTATCAGCCCTTGCACATGAAGTCGGTCTCAACATTAATATCAGGAAAACAAAGTCTATGAGATTGAACACCAAAACGTTAACACCAATTACCATCAACAATACACAAGTGGATGAAGTCGACAAATTTGTGTACCTTGGTTGTACTGTAGCAAAAACAGGCGGGACTGAAGAAGATATCAGTCAGCGTATTAACAAAGCTAGAAATACGTTCAATATGCTTCACAAGATCTGGAATGCATCCGTCCTGTCAAGAAAGACAAAGCTACGAATGTTCAATGCATGTGTCAGGTCAGTACTGCTATATGGGTGTGAAACGTGGAAACACACAAAGAAGATCACAAATCAACTACAGGTGTTTGTGAACAAATGCCTGAGAAGACTGATCAAATGCTTCTGGCCGAACACCATCAGTAACCAGGAACTTCTACGACAGACAGAGCAGTTAGACATTGAGTCCGAGATAAAACAAAGAAAATGGAGATGGATAGGACATACACTGAGAAAACCAGCTAAAGATATAACAAGGATGTCCCTAGAGTGGAATCCACAAGGTAAAAGGAGAGTTGGAAGACCACCCATGACGTGGAAGAAAACGGTGCTAGCTGAAGCAAAACAAATCGGCAAGACATGGGGTGAACTGAAAGCGATTGCCCCGAACAGAGTCAGATGGTCCAGTCTAGTAGACGCCCTATGCTCCTAAATGGAGATAAAGGAAAAAAAAAAAAAAAAAAATAGTTATCAAAGTATCATCTACGAACATGTGAATAACAGAATCTGCAACAGATTCAACAATATCATTTATATAAATTGCAAAAAGAGTTGGTCCCAACACGGATCCTTGTGGTACACCCAGGTTATTTGATGGTTTTTACATTCAGAAACAAAATCATTAATTTTAACACACTCTTTTCTGTTGGAAAGATAATCGATAAACCATTTTAACTCTACCCCTGTTATTCCGTATTTAATAAGTTTTTGCACCAATATTTTCCTATCAATTGTTTCAAAGGCCCTTCTGAAGGCTCCATCTTCAATACCTCTTTTCCAGTTACATAACATTAAATTTAGAGCGGTTTCACAGGAGTGTTTTGAGCGAAACCCAGATTGCTCTTCAACCATTATACTATTTTCATTTAGGTAGTTCACAAGTTCCTTCTTGACTATTCGTTCCATTACTTTTTCGTATACGGGCATCATATTTATAATTATCAGTCTAATTTTGAAATAATTAACTGATATCAAAGTAGGCCAACGTATAATTTATAAAAAATATATACAGAAACGAAAAATGGCAAAAAATTTTCTAAACGAATTTCCCCTCGTTGATCGACTTGCTTTCGAAATGTTTAGCAAAAAATTATTTCGAATTATCACCCCCCTTGCGAAATTACAACTGAAAATTTTTTGCCTTAGTTTTATTTTAATTTAAGCCAATGAAATTCTCTAAAATGTAATGACATTATTCAATTTCACCAATAACATTTGTATTATACTATTAACAAATAGTTATACGTCTGGCCTACTTGGATATTAAAAGTTATCAGTCTAATTTTAAAATAATTAACTGATATCGCAGTAGGCCAACGTATAATTCATAAAAAATATATAAAGAAATGGGAAACATTTTTTTAAACGAATTCCCTTCGTTCGTTGATAAATTCTCATAATTTTTTGGAAAATTCCTCAAGCAAGTGGTATTGATTTATCAATATATGTACTTGCTTTCGAAATTTTTGGCAAAAAATTATTTCGAATTATCACCGCCCTTGGGAAATTGCAACTGATAATCTTCATTAATTTTAAACGAATGATATGAGTTATTAGTTTCTGTGAATGATTTGGCAAGAGGCGTCGAGATGACCGTCAAACTTGGCAGATATAGAGTTACATTTTTGTAAAATTAAATTGTGATAGTCGTAGTTGATAGAAGGGTGGAGATGGCCTTTGTTATTCTCGTTTTTTCAGTCATCAGAGCTTTCTTTCCTTTCAACCTTTGTTTCAGTTTACCTAATAATTACCGTGTGCATCCAGCATTTGAAAAGAGACGAAAATAAAGTTTATCCAATCCACGTACCGTATTACTTATGGTAATATTCAACCATTAACCAGTCACTCGTTACAAAAGTCAGGAGTTAATTAAATTCAATGTAACGACGGTAGTTATAAATGCATAGATCAGACAGGCTGTAATTCAAGCACAAGAGTCAAGGAACATTTTACATCGTTTAGGAAAGGCAGTACAGAATCTGCATTAGCTAACCACGTTATAGAGTCCAACTAAAACATTTCTTTTGAAAACGTTTCTGTTATCCAACTTAAAAAAAGGAAGCTAGATTTTATAGAAGCCTATGAAATTAAAAAACGGCTCTATTTTTCAACTAAAAAATTCTCAATTAAATATCTGAAATGCAATTTTCTTCCTTAATCATTTTTTATACATATTTTATTGATATATTATTTATTTTTGTTTGTTCAAACCAAAAATTTGAATTTGTCAATAGCACTTCAAAAATTGTGGATGATAAATTTTAAATAGTAGATTTGTTATTTAGGGGTTTTCACTGTAATGTGTAGTAAAACAACTGTGTTTACCTAATTTTTAAATAAAAGTATTTGTTAAATTTTATTGAAGAAGTTAGTCGTGTTTTTAAGCGGTGATATAGAAAAAATTTACGGCTCAAAAATGATGAAGTTTTTTATATTACCTTTTAGATGTTAAAGGGTAATCCAATGAGGAGACTAATCATTGTATAATACTAAGTTAATAAATTGAAATGCCATTAAAACAATCTTTTATGTTACTCCTTCATGATAATTGATATGTGAATAAAACGAATGCTGTAATTTCTCTTAATTTATTGTTTTCAATATTATCATGCTAGAGAGAGAGATACAGAGTTTAGTTAGACACACATTTGTTGTTTAGTTATATAAATTAATATAGATTGCTACATAAAATCCTAAACGGAATATATTTGTCTTTCAACTCGAATTTAAATGCTAAATACATAATTATTTTAATTTTGGCAAAATTTCTAAAATTATTGGTATTTGCAATCTGCATTCTGTCAAATTGTTATTTTTTTTTACAGTAAATAAAACGCAAAACTGACAGAATACATTTCACTACAGATCAAATATATATCAAATACAACCCACATGTCTTTCATTTTATTTTTAATTAGATTTCATCAGAAAATCTTCCATTGCATTTGATTTGTTTGATGGAAAACTTAAAAAAAAACCGCCATTGTTTGCTTTCGTTAAAATTCAAAATTAATCAGCAACATGTATTGAGGTGTTGCTGATTAATTTTATTTATAGTTTTGACGATAAAATTTGTTTATAACTGTGTTTGTAAACGCTTTCGTTTTGTAGTAACAAATTTAATACATCTTTTATTAGGTATTAAAAAAACCCTCTATAGTTATTGATTTCTATTATTGAGGTTTTATTTGCCTATCGATTTCGAAAATTAATCTTTCATTATTAAAACAATTCTAAAATATGGAGGGGCTGAAATTTTCAAAGTCAATTTTTTTCCAGTCTACAGGATAAAATTCAAAAACAATTTTTAAGTAATGTTGTTTATCAAACTTTTTGTGATTGTCCTGCAACTTATATGTATATTGGCCATACTACTCAACTTTTAAAAAAACGGATTAATCAACATAATAAAGATGCCTCATTAAATAATGATAGTGATGTTAGCGCTTTGTCAATGCATTTAGGATTAACTAAACATCTAATAACTATGGACAATGTTAGAACTTTAGAGACGGAGAATAATTTTACCAAGTTACAAATGTTGGAAATGCTCCACATTAAAAAAAGTTCTAACTCTTTAAACAAACAAACGGCTTCTACCTATATTCATAATTATTACAACTCAATTTTAAATTAAATTATATGACAGCGAAAATCTAAGGAACGTTTAGTTTCTCAGCAAAGTTTTATTTTTCAATTTTTTCTTTGTTTTAAAATTTTTTTTCTATTAAAATTTTTCTGTGTTTTTTAATAACTTTTTGAAAATGATGCGAAAAGCGTCGAAACGCGTAAAATATTTTTGTTTGTTAAAATACTTGTCAATTAAATAGGCTATACACCAAATAAACAATTTTTTTTATTATTAAAATAATATCAAAGCCTAATTAATAACCTTATATACAAATAATTAATATTTTTTTCCAAAAAATTGGGTAAAAAAATATATAAAAATCATTTTTTTGACACACTTGACAACATTTTTTTGACAAACTTGCCTAATGACAAAATTCTTAATAATAATAATAAAATCATGTCATACAAATAAGTAATTTTATATGAAGCAGCAAAAATTTTCATAGACCGAAAAAATTATACTGTAGTATATTTTTTTAATTTCAAGATAAGTGCAATTTACGATATATAATAAAAAAAAAATTATATATAGTATTATTCCATTCTTCGGATTATTTCTCATTTGCGTACATTTTTTTAGTAGGTTACAATTGTTGTTGAAAAGGTCATAAAATATTCCACAAGAATTTGTTAAATTATACTTCACACATAAAATGGCTTTCAAAGTCTCAAGAAATATTGTCGAGAATCTCGAGATTTAACAAACCGCCATAAATCCGATTCAATTCTACAACAAAATAAGCTTTTAGATGACTGTTGCGGACCCCGAACCGTCCTGTATACATTTTGCATACAACTTTTCCGAAAAAAACTTAAACGTTTTAATTTGGAATCAACTTTATTTTATTCGATATTAATTTTAACAAGAGGCAGTTCTTTTGGGTTGACGGTCTAAATCGGAGTCTCTTAGTTTTACCAACAGTATTCTTAAAGTTGAAGTAATTTACTCTATTTTGGAGGGGAGTGTTAGTATATAAATATTTTAAGTGGGTTCTCACATAACAATTTACTATCGAGTCAAAATATGAAAATACGAGTAAAGATTTCCAAAATTTGAGTTTTACTATTTAAAAACTCGCCACAAAAAATAATTTTACTATGTAAAAACTCGCCAGTTCCCAATAATCTTTAGCAAAATAACATAAAAGAATTGATGGAGAAGAGTCAAAGCAGCAGTTGTAAAAGCTTTAAACTATCTCAATGTAAATCATTTAAGGAATAAAAAGATTCCAAATTGTTATTTGAAATACAATCTCAAATTTTTAAAAGGAGAGATAGCTCAAAAGTTTCATTATTGAAATTTCTATATTATCAAAAATCACTTAGTCAACCTGAGGAAGATGAGTTTTTTCTGTTTGCTTTAAAGAAGATCTATTTGCTCTAAAAGCGAAATTATAAAAACAGAAAAAAACATCTCTCGAAAATTATAGAAAAGTACCGAGATTGATTCATCCAATTAAAATGACAACATTATATCGACAAAAGATATCTACGAAAGTCAAGAGCTTATACTCTGAGCGGAATTGGAGGAAAAGGGGACAGAAACCTCACACTATCCAATGAAATTAATAAATTTGAAGCTGCTGTTAAGTTCACTATCACTATATAAACTTAAAACTCCTCGAGTTCACTATCAACTAAGAAACGCTCTAATTTTAATAAAACCTATACATCCAATGAAAACGAGAGAAATGTTTCTTTATCTGGAATTTTTTGCAGTTAACGGAGCAGAGAGTACGATTGAATGATAAATCACTAGACTGAGTGACAAAATTGCTAGACTTGTGTTGTAAAACTTTTTAAATTGCAAAAACTAAATATAAGTTAAAGTTTTTATATTGCAAAAATTAAATTTAAATAAATTTTTTATTCTGTAATATAAGATTTGATATTTGGCTTGTATATATTATTTAAATAATAAAATCTTTGGATAAAGCCAATAAATAAAACAATAATTATAATTGTTTATCGACAATTTGTAAAACTATGTTTTTCATATTTATGTCAATTTATTGTTGTTATATTATTTTTGTATAAGAATTTTTACCAAAATATTATCCTTGAAGATGGTTTATTACACTGTGCGACAAGTGGTAGGGGTCAGTGATCCGCTGCGGTTCTGACTACCGGGAAAAGTTATATTGGTAAAAAAAAAGTTATACGTGTCCCGGCGTTTCGCTGGGTCACGTCTAAACGCCTAAACTGGGTCACGTCTAAAATTAAGAATTACAATTCCTTTAATCTACTTATACACTGTTTCTTTACACAATCAACAGTTTCGCAGTTATAAATAAATTTATGAAGAAAAAAAATAACTTTTGCCTAAAAAATAAAAAAATTGTATTTTAAAAAATCATGAAAAATTCAAAACGGGAAAAAGTGTCAAGTCTTATTACTTTGACGTAAAATCACATAATCTGTGCACAAAACGAGACATAGATCATGAAAATCGATGAACGCATTTCGATTTTATTCACAATTAAGTAAAGGTATGTTTATATCGGGTGTTCCATTAGGGATTTTTTTTAAAGCTGTCAATTCAGCCATATTGACCTCTATTATTTTTTTCTAATTTGTCATTTGGAAAGAGGAAGGTTTGCCATTTGCTAAAATGTCATCGTATAGTATGGAACAACGTGTTAAATTCGGTCAGCTTTATTATGAAAATGGGCGTTCTTTAAAAAATGTTATTCGTATAGTACGTGGTTATGTAAACAAGCAAAATTGTCGCATTTGGAGTGAAGATAATCCGAGAGAAATCCTTCAGCAAGGTTTGTATTAAAAAAAAGTTACAGTTTGGTGCGGTTTATGGAGCGGTGGAGTCATTGGACCTTACTTTTTTCATGATGATGAAGGCAACACAGTTACCGTGAATGGAGAACGATACAGAAGCATAATTCGTGATTTTTTGTGGCGTGAACTGGCGAATATTGATCTGCATGACATGTGGTTTCAACAGGATAGAGCCACTTGTCATGCAGCAGCTCTAACAATGGATTTATTGAGGCAAAAGTTTCCTGGACGAGTTATCTCAAGAATTGGTCATGTTGAATGGCCACCAAGATCTTGGGATCTGACGCCTTTAGACTTCTTTCTTTGTAGTTATGTTAAATCACAAGTTTACCGCAATAACCCACAGACGATTAATGAATTAAAAACGGAGATTATTCGTGTTATTGGCGAGATTCAGCCCGACTTGTGTGAAAAAGTCATCGAAAATTTTGCAAGAAGGTCACCATCTGTAGAGCATCAAGAGGTGGTCACTTACATGATATTATTTTTAAAACATAAATGGCAAACCTTCAACTTTCATATAATGCAAAAATAAAGATACTTTCAATGTAAACATTGTGTTTTTCTTTTAATTAAAAAATAAAATCCTTAATGGAACACCCTTTATTATATTTTGACAAGAATATTGATTTTTCATAGAAATTTTTTTTAAATATTTTTACTGGAATAAACTCCAAAATTTATTGTTTTAAATGTATTTGGACATGTGTCCATGTGTCTTTGTGTATTAATTTTATTTTTTTTTTACTTTTTACTTTTTACTTTTTTATTTATTATTTTCTATTTTCTATTTTTTATTTTTTATTTTTTATTTATTAATTTTATTTTATTATTTTATTTTATTATTTTGGTATAAATTTATTTTATATTTTTATTGTATTTTATTATATTTTATTATATTATTATTATTATTTATTATTATTTTTATTATTATCGTTTATTATTATTATTATTTATTATTATTATTATTTATTATTTTTATTTATTACTATTATTATTATTATTTATTATTATTATTTATTATTGATTATTTGTTATTATTATTTATTATTATTTTTTATTATTTATTTATTATGTATTATTTATTTATTTATTATTTTTTTATTATTTAAACATTATTTATTTATTTATTATTTATTTTACTTATTTATTAAATTTTTTTTATTTTATTTTTTTATATTTTTATTATATTTTATTTTATTATTTTTATTATTTTTTTATTTTACTTTATTATTTCATTTATTTATTTATCTTATTTTTTTTGTTTTTCTTATTTATTTAATTTTAATTTTTTTATTTTTTCGTTACTTTTTCAGTATAGTATATCAGTAGATTAAAGGAATTGTAATTCCTAATTTCTAAATTTGTTTCAGTAAAATTGGACTAGTCGTTCTCGAGTTATGTCAAAAAAAGAACCCCAAACGTGACAATTTCTCCTATATGATACTTACTAACTTCAAATCGATATATCTCGATTCCTAGACGTGACCCAGCGAAACGCCGGAACACGTATAACTTTTTTTTACCGATATAACTTTTCCCGGTAGTCAGAACCACAGCGAAGTTTGGCTGTCGCACAGTGTTATTAAAAACCGAAACAACTGTCGATAAACAATTATAATTATTGTTTTATTTATTGGCTTTATCCAAAGATTTTATTATTTAAATAATGAGTAATGCTTTTTTTTTTTAAACAATCGATTTAGTTAACTTAAATAATTTAAAACATATATTATCACATTATTATTATACAGTATCAAATTGAGAGAATGTATGTAGGAAACTAAAATATATGGAAAAAAATCTTTTTAATAGAAACAAAACTACCAAACTTGCCGAGCACGGAGTTTTTATAAAGGAGTCCCACGGAATTTCTATAAAGCGGTAAAGCCAAACCAAAGTAATTTTTGTAAATCTTCTCTACCTCCTCTTATCGATAGAGATATATGCCTGTAATTGACCCCAAATTTAAAACCAACGTTAATAAGACCATCAGAGAATATTAATATTAGAAGCTTTATCCTTGTTAGCATGGTATTTTCGGATATTCAGATACGTTAATTTATAAAAGTAGATAATTAACACTAAACATGCCTAACTTTGAGTAAAAAAAAATTATTTAATACATATCTTGAATTCTTTTATTTATTGAATAAACAAATTGTATTTAGTTATTTTATTATTTTTTTAAGCATCCATTTCTTGTTAAAATTAATTTTTAATGATTCTCGAGAATTTCGAGAAATTCAAATAATTATTCGCGATTATTCGAGAAATACAATCGTTTATAAAATCGAGATTCTCGAACCTCAAGCTTCATAAAAGGTTGGGAAATAAGAAACTTTAGTCTCAAAACTTTATTACGATTTTTCTCATACCCCCCTTTGCTAACCGTTATAGAAAAAACGCGTCCGGTTGCAGTATTAGTATTGTAATGACCACGCGTATTTTACAATTTTTAGTACATTATTGTATCGAATACGGTTTGTTTCAAAATTATGAAATATTTCTCTCGTATGTCAATAGCATCTACTACCGTAGATCAAAAATTAAAAAATTTACAAATAAAAAAAAACTGATTCCGCCATGTGTAAAACTAAAGTTAAATTGACTAAACTTTGACGGACTATTTTATTTTTCAAATTTTGATATAAATAATTAAAAAGTATGAATAAGTTTATATCAGTACATATGCACATTGAAATTACTTTTATTCATGAGATCCAAGTTTGTATGAAAATTTATTTTGAGAAAAAAAAAATTATTTTTGAAATATATTATTCTCAATGAAAAAGTTAAAGATTTCTTAACTTTTTCTTCATGATTAATAGAGAATGAACCTAGCTACATTTTAAAGCTTTGTGGTACTATTAAAAAATAATTATAAAAAGTTGTTCAAATATCATGAGTAAAAGTAATTTCATTGTGCATGCACTGTATATATAATTTTATTTACAATTATTTAAATAGAAGACAGAGTGGAGCTCAGTTTATGTTTAGTGTTTACTACACTATTGATAATGATTGTCATATAATTTTAATTTATTTATATACATTTAAACTAGTAGTATATTATATACCAATACCGAGGTGATAAAGTAAATTTTCTACATTGAGGTGAATATTAATTCGCGAAAAACGAAGTTTCGAGCGAATTAAGAACCGAAATGGAGAAAATTTTCTTCACCGAGGTTTATATACTATTTTTTTTACTACTTGATATAAAAAATGCACTAAAACTAGGTTGACCATTTTTTTTTCTAAGTAAAATCAGTACAAAATTTTAAGAGTTAAAATATATAGCATCCTTAGTCTCACCTAATCTTAGTCTCACCTATGTCTCTTCTAAGCCGAAAGGTAATGTTTAAAGCGAAGTAGACAAATCTGTTTTCATTTTTTCAAATAGTTTTAAGGACATTTTGTTGAGACCAACACCAGTAGTTTGTGAAATACAACTTTTCGCCACGATTGCTTGGGAAAACACAGGGTTAGAATTTTATTCTATTTTCCGTGGGTAACTCCACATTTTAAAAATAAAAGTATTTTTTCTATGATTTCAAATGAAAAGTCTATTTTCACGCAGGCTTAATCCCCTGTTAAAAACGTTTTTTTTCCTCTATAGCGTAAAATCATTTTCGCTAAATAACAAATTGTAGTTGTTATGGTATTTTCATATAATTTTAACAAGTTTTTAAAACACAGCAACCATGGAAAAATAGATTATGAATAATAATATTTAATTGAATAATTTTGAATGTTATTTTGACGATTTCTAATTTAATAATTTCTAATAATAATTACATATTTACCATTTTAGAAAAAATTGTATTTCCTACGCGAGAAACATTTTCCGTTCGTGAAATTGCCCCACTCGACGGTAACACGTCTCGTGAATAAATTTTCCCTCACGAAAAAGCAGCGTTTTCATCTTTTGTGGCAAAATGTACTATTTTTCAAATAATTTTTATTACAAGTTTATACCAAACGATACGTGTCATCTTTATTTAAATTGAAGCTTAAAGTAAAATTTAACAATTTTCCTAAAAATCAGTACTTTCAGTACATAATTTTTAAAATCAGTAAAAATCAGTACCGCATATGTCTATCAGTACAGAAGCTAGAAAATCAGTACTGTACTGATAAATTCAGTACGAGTGGTCACTTTAACTAAAACTCTTCATTATTCACAAAATAAAATGTCAATTATGCTGTGTGCGAACTGACGAAATAATGACAGATGACAAATATTAACTGTCAAAATTTTGTTTTTTGGAATTTATATTCAACATAACGAAACGTCAAAATTTGGTATAGCTTTTTAGCATCATCAAATTGTGACAGTAGGCATAACAAATTATTTCAGGAGGAACAACAATTTATTACAGAAGATTTTTAAGTGCCAAAGTAATATTTATATTAGTATATATGTTATATATATTTATTAACAGCAAACATAAATATTACGAAGTTTTTCACCTTATGTCAAAATTTTGTTTTTACAAATTTCACCTTCACCAAAAATTGTGTTCTGTCATTATTTCGTCAGTTCGCACACAGCATAAAATAATCAAATGGTGAATAACTGAAACTTTGATTTGGTGAAACATTGTTTATCATATCATTGGATTGCGTATTGGATATATATATTATTCAGGGCTGCTTAGTTAGAATTTTATTTTTAATGAATTTTCTTAAAACTAAAAAATCTTCTTAAAAAATGTAGCTTTCATTTATTTTTGACATGAAATTGAAAATCTATTCCATTTTGATGATCCAAATTTAGAATTTGTTTAGTCTACACAACTCACAACTAAACTAAATTTCAACAGAATTCTGTTTAACATGAATTAAAATTTCAAATAAACTAACCTAGTTGCCTTTGGAAACCAAACAATTGTCTTATGTTTTCCATTTGAATAAAGTTTACAACATTGTAATCGTTATTATTATTCTAATTATTATTAGAATAAAATGAAAACGCTTAGGGCGATGATACATGTAAAAGAAATATCTTTCAGACATAAAAATTTCGCATCTAATTGGTTGAGGGGCGGTAACATTTCCTAAATTTCAAAAAAATATTTTTGACTGAAAGACAGAAAAAATATCTGTAAGATATAATAACATAACCTAAAAAGACATTTTTTGCTTGACAGTTAAAACTGATTAACTGAAAAATTGATTTTAAAAGTAAGTTTTACCAATAATCAATTACAATCAACTTAATTTGATGATTTAGCTACAATTAAAATAATTTGTTTACTTATTCATGAATCATGTAGATTTAGATTAGGCGATAATCGCAACAAAAAAATAAAAATTTGGTCCAATGTGAAAATGCCTAAATCTATATGAATAAGTAAACAAATTATTTTAATTGTAATTAAATAATCCAATTAAGTTAATTGTAATTGATTATTGGTAAAACTTACTTTTAAAATCAATTTTTCAGTTAATCAGTTTTAACTGTCAAGCAAAAAATATCTTTTAAGGTTATG
>CAVNZG010001185.1:21132-95585 GCA_963693315.1 Diogma glabrata
TAAATCAAGAATAGGAGTGGTCCTAGGACAGAACCTTGTGGAACACCAATATTAATTTCAATCGGGTCACTAAAACCATTTTTAACACGTACTCGTTGGACTCTATTTTGAAGGTACGATGAAAACCACTTGAGAGCAACGCCTCTGAAACCAGCATGATACATTATTAAGAGGAGAATTTCATGGTTTACAGTATCAAACGCTTTGGAAATATCCAGAAACATGCATGTGGCCACTAAATTATTGTTTAAAGAAGAATATATTTTCTCTAGAAAGATATTAAGAGCGTCCTCAGTGCTACAATCAGCGGTAAAACCAAATTGTCGCTTATCTAGAAATTTAGTTTTGATTAAGTAAAGTGATACTCTCCTCTTAACAAGTTTCTCCAGAATTTTTGAGAACGTGCTCAATAATGATATGGGACGGTAATTGTTCATATCATTTCTATCTCCTTTTTTGTAGATTGGTACAACAACGGCGGACTTTAGCAATTCCGGGAAAATACCTTGTTCAAAACTCAGATTGAAGATGAAAGTTAAAACATCAGCAATTAGTGGAATAATTTTTTAAATTAGAGCCGGATTCATCCCATCTAATCCAGATGAGTACTTATTCTTGAGGGTGTATGCAGTTTTTATGACTTCATCAACCGATGTAGGGATTAGAAAAAATGACTTTAAATTAGATGTAGAGTAAAGTAATGTTTCATCTACTACGGTGTTATCCGAAATATTTTTGTTAAGAATTTCCAAAGGTATAGACGAAAAGAAAACGTTGAAAGCGTTAGAAATTTCTACATCGTCTGTTAAACTCTTTCCGGTTAGGTCGTTAATATCATTAATTGAATTATTTTTACAACTACTAACAATCAATTCATCAATAAGATGCCATTGCGCTTTGACGTCATTTTTTTGCTCATTGAATTTAGATAAATAATAATTACGTTTCATCATTCCAACTCTATTGCGTATCTGCTTACTTAAAACTTTACAATGGTTTTGTAACGTTAGATTATTTGGCTGACGTTTAGCTTTGTTGCAAAGTTTGTTTTTCTTTTGTATTAAAATACATAAATCTTTCGTGATCCACGGTTGCATTTTGTTTTTGGTTTTAGATTTATATGACGGAGACTCAGACCTACAACAATCTATGATCACTTGAAGCTCATTTATAAATATTTCGTACGATGTTGATGGATCGACTTGGCTAAACACATTTGACCAATCATATCTATACAAAAGCAGATTCATGGTATCAAAGTCGTACCTGAACGAAACTTTAGGAGTAGTAACATTGGGATTTAATACAGTTGGAAGAACGAAACGAATCAAATCATGATCAGTTATGTCGAGCTTTGAAGTTTTACAAACTGGAGATATATCGGCATATTTAGATATATAAAATAAATGATCCAGACAGGATTTTTCTCTTGTGGGCCAATTTATTAAGGATGTTAGTCCATAAGAAGACATAGTGAGTAAATAATCATCAACGTTGGGGGAGTTTTCCAAAATATTTATGTTGATGTCACCAAGAAAAACTAAATTTTTGCTTCTAATCTTATTTAGAACAGCGTCAATTTCTGTTAAAAACAATTTTACCGGATGAAAATGAAAACGGTACAGGCAAAGAAAGGAGTACTTTAGATAATCAAGCTCCAAATCTATCTGAAAACAATCTGCAGATATTAAGTCATATGTTTGAAACTTACTCACTTTGATACTGTTGTGAACATAAACCAGAACCCCGCCCGCCCTATACTCACTGTTACATTTACAAAAAATACTGTAACCATCGATTTTATAGTTATTAGTTTCATCATCTCGAATTCAGGTTTCAGACAAGAAAATTACTGCAGGTAAATCACCAAGAGTTACAAGATTTGCTAATAATAGATTGAAGTTCCTTCTAAGGCTTCTGATGTTTTGATGTACCAGGTTAATTTTATCTAGGGATAAATTAAAATTAGAATTTGTGGCTACTGGACTTGAATTACTTATGGTATATTGAGGAGAGCTAGTATGGTTGTCAATTTGCAGTTGACTTGCCATGTTTAGTTTTATGTTTATTCTATTTTCTTATATAAAGATAAGAAAAAAATAATTTAATTATTATTTAAGAGTTGCAAGTCATCTAAATGATTGACCACTATACGAGCTTCTCCATCACTTTTTCTCAGAAAAATTTTTCCATTACGTGTCCATAAGTATCTAAATTTAGATTTCAGCTTGAAGTCTTTTGCCTAATGTAATAAAGTCCGATTTGTTTTAGTTAGACATTCATTTAGAAATAGCGGTGTATCTTCTTCAGTATTAAAACCCAAAAATGATGCTTTTAATTTCTTTTGATTTTTTCCTTTTGTAATCATAATTAGTTGTTTCAAATGATAATTGACAAATTTAACGAAAATTTTACCGGTTTCAATTTTTTTGTTCTTTAATAGATGTTGTTGTGAAGAAATGCTGGTTTTGTTGTTATGTTTGTTTGGTTTTATTTTGTAGCATTCATCAATGTCATTTTTTGTTACGTTAACATTTAACTTGGAAAATATATTTATGACGACATCATACGGTGACTCTTCACAGTTTAATGGTATCCTATGAATTTCGATACAGTTTCTTAGAGATTTTTATTCAAGATCATCCAACAGCGATTGTAGCTGAAATGTTTTTGATTTTAGACTCTCATTTTCTTCTTTTAGCGATCTCAGTTCTTTTAGAGCGTCTTCTATTAAATTAAATTTAATTTCTTGTGATTTCGTGTTATTTGTTATTTCTGCTTTTGTATCAAGGAGTTCCGAGCGGAGATCATTGATTTGTTTAGCAATGGTTTCTAAGGAAACCACATTTGATGTTGTTAAGCAAGATGCACTTTTGACAATATTTTTAGTTTTTGAAGTACAGTTTGCACATTTCCAAGATCTTCGCTGGTTTTGTAAGAATTCAATATCACTAGGAGTGACATTCACACATTTCAGATGGTATACATCACCACAATCACAGCACACAACCGAAGGTTGACCATTACGTATAACTTTCACAGAACACAGTTTACATGACATTTTTTATATAGATCAAGAAATATGTAGAATGTTAAAGAATGTTTTTATTGCTTAATTTAGATTTTAGACAAAGAAAAATGAATTTACACCAATTTATAATAAAGTAATACTTTCACCAATTTATAATTATATTTTTAAATTTATTAATTAATTTGTTGATAAAAATTTGCGATCCGCACCCAACAAATGACAAATTGTTTATGAATTTTTAATTAGTTTAGTTATCATGATTGCCATCCATGTTTAATCATACATAAGCTATGCTTCTTTATATAGAATTTATGCGATTTCCGTCTCGTAATTGTGAGCTTTAAATCGATATAATCGATGTTAGCAAGTATCAAGTTACAAGTATTAAGTCTTCCCTTAATTTTAGAAACATGTATTACATACAATTTCAAACCAACAATTTTGATATACAAATGTAATTGTTTCAGGTTATACTATCTTTCCTACGTTCAATATTTATTTAACATGATGACTAGAATGCAAATTGCAAAAGACAGTAGCAATATAACTTAAAAAACTGCATTATAGATCAATTTTTTAAAATCCGTAAACAGAAATTTTTATTATTTTTATGAATTCATGAATAAAAAATAATAATTTTAATGTTATTTAATAAAAATTAAAAAAAAACAATAAAAAAAATGTAACAGTCCAGGAATTGAACTCACGATCTACAGAACATCAGTCGAGCGCGTTATCCACATCGCAATTTCTAACGTTGTGTTTCATATTTAAAAATATTTTGCTGATTTAAAAATTTGTAACGCGAATATATAGATTTTAGTCCATATAAAATTTTACAACGCGGCTAAAGAAGTTTTCACTTCAAAAACATCCGAAGAAACACCATCAACATTGACCCGAAATTTTCGCTCAGTAAGCTCAAAGATCTGTAAGCAAGAAATAAGTTGTTCGTCCAAACCATAGCATATTAATTTGTAAATAAGATTATTATGCCGTACTTTGTCAAATGCTTTGGAAATATCAAGAGCAACACCGAAAGTTTCACCACGGTTCTCAAGCGATTTGTTCCACACATGAGTGACAAAGGAAAGTAAATCTCCCGTCACTCTTCCTTTTCGGAACCCGTATTGCCTTTCAGTAAGTAATTTTGAAGACTCTAAAATGTTTGATAGATTAAAATTAATGTATTTCTCAAATACTTAAGCAACAACCGATAAAATTTAAATGGGTCTATAATATGTGTAAATGTGTCATAGTTGTAGCAATTAATGTTATAGAATGAAAAATAAAAACTTGGTTTATACGTACTTAAAATATGATATGCATCGGGAAAAAACCTATTTTGTTTAATAAAATGGGCTGTTTTAAAGAATTACAAAATGTGTCACAACAACCTTTCCCTCCCTCATTCCCTGCAACATCGTCGCACTGTTGCTGATCTCGTTGTTTTTTATAAATATCGTCACCAGCAGTGCTCGGATGAAATCAGGTCCATAATGCCTCAGACATATGTTTTTCCCCGTTTTACTCGTCAATCGGTGTGTGCGGGCGGTCGAACCGTCGAGATTACTCACTGTCATAGTAATAGAATGCAAAGAGATTTCTTTGTGCGTACATCGTACACATGGAATGCTTTGCCCGAATCAATAGTCTCGAGTGCTTTCAATCCACAAAGATTTAAAAAAAGCGTCCACCTATACCTCAAGACGCATGTTGTTGTGGGACCTACGTCTTAAAAGGTATCTACGTGTTGTTGTGACACATTTTGTAATTCCTACTACACAACACTTCTTATTAAAAAAAAAAAAAAAAAAAAATAAAAACCTTTCAAGACCAAGAAACTCGTTTATGTTTGTTTGTTATGTTTTTTTTAAAGAATGACTACAAACAATAAGGTATAGCTCATAAAACTAAAATGTGACATAGGTCAATTTTTAGGGTTCAGTTTTTATACGTAACACTATTGGTGAGAGTCATGCGTGTTTTCCCATTATATCAATTATCTCGTAAACCATAAATCCTATGGAGCAGAATTTTGAGATGCGTATAAAACTACCTTATCCACACAAGATGACGAGATTAAAAACAAAGTGATTTTCGGTTGTTTGACAGGGCTGCGATGTGAGGCCCTTTGAAAAATACATGTTTTATCGAGTCAAGTAGGGTATCATATCAAAGGACTCTACTTCAGTATGCCTTAAAAATGTATTTTGAAATTTTACACTCCACCGTTTTTTGTATAATTGGAATAATGGTGTTTTTTCTGTTTTCTTTCTCCCTCTTAGTTACGAATTTCATTGATAGAAAAACTTCAAAAGTCTTTGGAGTTATAGAAAAAGTGGCAACTTTTTGACGAAAAATATAGCGAAGGGTAAAATACTCATAATCGTATTTATTAGAGCTGTGGGAATGAAAAGAGGTAAAAACACAATTGAAAACCCAGTAAAGTGAGGTATTATTTCAAAGAATGCAACAACACACTTCTGTTATTAAAATAAAATAATTTTTAAGTCAACCCTCGTCTACTTTTAACGAATAAAAAAAAATTTAACAAAGAAAGAAATAAATAAATCTATAGATCGTAGTCGATATCCTCTAAAACATAATGCTAGATTAAGTTTGATAGTCAATAGTCCTGGTATAAGAAGAGCACTTAATTTAAGAAACATCGCAATGTATTTTAGAATTTTGTAGTGCACAGTTTTTGAATTATTGTTAAAAAAGTGCAACTTAAGTGGGTCCTCCTCCTCCTCTCGTATTTCGAGCTTATTTACATAAAAATTTGAGAAAATCCACAGAGACAGGAAGTTTGATATACTCTGAACGAAAACTATGGCGAAGTAAAACACAAATATATGGCTGTATTTTGAGGACGTGAGAGTGAGAAATTGATCACGTGACGCACTGTCTTCCTCAATGATTAAAGCCTAGATATAGAGTTATGCCCAGATATAGAAACACTGATACCCGGGTAGGAACTGCCAATGTTAAACATTGGGCCAACCTCGGGCCGGTATTGGCGAGCCAAGCCTTGGCTAGTTAACTCCGGTTCTAGTCTGGGCCAGTTGTAAATGCCTAGATTGAACCAAGATTCAGTTTATTATATTACACGTTATTCACCGTTATTCACCAGGTTGTGCATTGTTATAGTGATTGTAAGTTTTATGAAATTTATATTTTTGAAATATTTCACGAAATATTTAATTAATGTAATATATAATATCTAATATTTAGTATGTTATATTTAATGTAATATTTAATTTGCAAGACTTGGCCCAAGTCTGATTTGCCAGACTTGGCCCAAGTCTAATTTGCCAGGCTTGGTCCAAGTCTGGTTTGCCAGTCTTGGCCCCAGGACATCATTCCAAGCTTGGGCCAAGCTTGGGCCGTTTGAAAATGTTAAGTCTGGCCCAAACCCCAAAAGCCGAGGTGTGGACTTGACCCAGGCTTGGCCCAATAGCTAATTCTTACCTGGGTATTACCAGTGGTGTGTGATATCTTACGTTAACTCATTAGGCAATAGAAGGATCTGGAGTACGCGAGTTCGTCACACCCGTAAATCAAAAATGAAAAAAAATTAAAACCAAAACAAACTGATCACTCCATGCGTATGAAAATCAAATTCTTTAAAATCAATACCACACGTTGAAAAATTATTAAAGTAATTTTTAATTGTTTGAAGCATATCAAATTCATTTTGAAAAAATATTCAATAAACCAAATTGTTTAATCATAAAAATATCATTTCAAAACCCATTATCGAATACTATTGTGAAGTCTTTCTTATCGTAATTTTCTAACGAAATTTTAAACGTCAAACTTTATAAAAACTTAGTTTTCTTTACATATAACTGCTATGAAACTGAAATATTTAATAAAATTTAGAATATATATTTCTTATCAATAATAGTACATTATGATACAAGGACGCAAAGCTAAAGATTTTGGACGGATGTTGAGTTTACAAATCGAGACGCTAACCGAGATTTGCACCCACATTAATTCCAATTTAGCTTACGTCCGTGCGTCATATACTATTTTTTATTCGTCGCAAGGAAAATATTTTTAAAGAAAATGTTTATTCTAAATCAAAATTGTAATTTGCATAATTTTTAAAATAAAAATATATTGAACATGTAACCTTTGACAAAATTTTGTTATTTTTTTCAAAATAATTGTGTAACCATGACAAGAAATAATAACAAATATTTTAATTGGATTAGGAAATTTGGAATCGAAAGGTTGCTTTGATAAAAATTTCTATTTTTTCTAGAATTCAAGCAAATACAATTTTTTTTTAATTTTTTGGACGTAACTATGACAACAAAATATATGGTTAAAAAGTGACACTTTAAGACTGCAAATCACAGTAATAAAGTAACACTTTAATATGTAGGTGAATACAAAAAATAATTTGAAAAAAATTTAATTTAAAATTCCCCTTTAACTTGAAGAAAGTATTTAGATTTTTGTTTTATTATTCTTTATTCTAATGTTGTTTTGAATTATTTTGGTTGAGTTCTTTAATTGGTTATTATAAATTCACCACGTTTTCGTAAATCTATTTTAAGATACTTTAATTTTTACTTTATGATCGAAAAGTAAACACTATCATTACTATTTACTTTCTATCATTTTGTGACTAGAATCATCTCAAAGCATCATGTTTAGGATCTAACGTTGTCAATTGCATGCGGTTTTTATATAAGAATTTTGAATTATATTTTTTTGTGTATATTTTTCGAATACTTTCTTTCAACGATGTAGTGCAATGATATAATTATTTTATTTTTCATTCATTTAGAATCACAATTGATAGTAGTCGCAATTCCGTCAATGTTTCGCGTGTAGGATTAACGTCCCACGCTTTTCTTTAACGAATGTGTCAGATTTTCTCGATTTTGAATTTTTTTACAGAATTTCTTGGAAAATCTATTCGAGTTTTGGAATTATTTTTATTTTTGAATTTTTTTACAGAGGTTTTTAGAAAATATATTTGAGTTTTGGAATTATTTTTTGCTTTTTAGTAATTTTTTTTACAGTTTGCATAATAATGAAGTAAAGAAAAGCGTTTCTTAAAAAAAATTTTTTTTCAAATATTTCAAGTTTTTTTGAATATTTTTTTTCTATTTTTTTTTTAATTTTTTTTTTATTTTTTAATTTTTAGTCATCAACGCCTTGAACAGTCGGAAATTCTATTTTGTCACGTTCTTATAAGAATTCAACACATTTTCAGCACCGAATTTAACATTTGTTAATTTATTTTCCTTGATGCCACGATGCATGGATAATACGTGAACTACTGCCGATAGACACATATTCCGATATATTTTCCGCATTTTCATTAGGACCTTCAGTATCTTCATTACTTGGGCCATAATTTGATAGTTGAATCAAATCGCGTTCATCAAGGTGTGCATTTTCATCAACAACAATGTCTCGGTACAATTGGTTATTTGATTTAAGCCATTCTACAGCTGCGAGTAATTTAGTTCTGGAAATAGTGTAGTCTCGAGCAGAATTTGCGTTTTCTAAGCGTTCCCTTACTACTATAATATCAACATCCAAGGTTGATCGAGGTAGGAACGTAGGAAGCTTTGAAATGACGTCAAAAATGTCCAAGGCAAAAAAGATTGCTTGGCCTTTAAATCCGTAGTGCCCGTACAATCCAGAAAACTTGACAATTTTAAGAAAAGGGTGAATCCGAAACAAAAGACATGGTTGAGCTTGAGAAAGTGCCTGAATTTCTGGCAGAATGTGCCTGGGTCAAAGTGGTTCCAGTTAGCTTTAGCAGGTGGAGTTGTTTTGTTGCTTCTTAAGTGTGACTTGCAGCGGTGACAAACTGTAAGGCGAACTTTATATTTTAATTCAGGCGGCATCCAATCTGGAGGTCGGATTAGAATCTGGTAGTTTGACACTTGCTTGGGGTAGCACTGTTTCGTAAAAATATCACATACTTTGTCTGCAAAAGTGTTAACTTCAGCCTCAAAATCGTTGTAACTACAATTTTGAACTGTGGTAGTAAGCTGATTTCTCCCTTCATCTAGATTTTCTTCTTGACGTTCTGCTTCTTTACCACGCGTCGATGTTGATATGCGTTTAATTTTTATAACATACAAATGCTGGCCGAAATCGGCGAACATTTTTGAAATTAATTGTTTATTTATCGAGAAAATACCTAATTTATGAACGTAAAATGCATAATTCTGTATAGTTTATCTATCGATCTTTATGTTGTGCAAATTTCAAATCGCTACGTTAAGTAGATCGAGAGAATTTGAATATTTCCGATGAAAATCGATTTTTTTATTTAAACAACGAATAAACAATTGAAATTGTTAGTTAATATGATATTCGTGTATTGTCATCGGATATACGTATGCCTGCAAAGATTCATTCATTTTCATTGAATATAAGGCAGTCAAATTAAAGTTACAAGATTTGATCCAATAGTGTGAAGTAAAGAAAAGCGTTTAAAAATACACATTTTATTTAAAAAGAATAGCGTGTCAACAAAGAATATTCCAAAACTAAGACTAAGGGATTTTCGTTGATTGAAAAAAACTTCATCCGTCAGCACTCCTAAGATATCATTTTGGCTAATGAGATTTCACTGCTATTGCCAGTTGTATACGATATCTCTAGATAACTCATATGCCAATAGCAGGGACTAAAGCACGTGTGGTTGTCACACCCATAAATCTACAATTTTAAATTTTTACAAATCTTCCTGCGGAAAGCTAAGCACATTCATTGGTATTAATGCGTATTGTCGCCGTTTGTAAATTACTATCGGTTAAGTGCCACCATTTTTAATTAGTTTATTTATCATGATTGCCGTCCATGTTTAATCATACAAAAGCTATGCTTCTTTGTATATAATTTGTGCGATTTCCGTCTCGTAATTTTGAGCTTTAAATCGATGAAATCGATGTTATCAAGTATCAAGTTGCAAGTATTAAGTCTTCACTTAATTTCAGAAACATGTATTACATACCATTCCAAACCAACAACATGTTTGGTGTAGATGATAAAATTTGTAACATCATGTGCTAAATTCCAATACATATAATTTTGATATACAAATGTAATTGTTTCAGGTTATACTTTCTTTCTAACGTTATTTTTAATTTCATAAAAAAATTATGTTCAACAAAAAAAACATTGATCGAAGCAAACTACCGTTTAAAACGATACCCAAGTAACAATTGACTCGGTAAATTGTCATTCACAGCTAAAGCTATGCTGTGACAACGTCTCGAAATCCGAAAAACTATACGAAATAGTTATAAAAGTTAAATAGCTAAATCATTAGTTTTGGAAACGTTGTGACAGTAAACAAAACAGCTAATTCCCTTATATAGGTAATATGTGTTCATAGCAGTAATATCATTATTTTCGTAAAATCAAAATTGTTATGTGGAAAGCAATTTTGCTACTATAGTCAAGTATTTATGAGTTAAAGTCAAAACGTTTTATTATCGTTTTTGTTTAATTTCAAAGTCAAATCCCAATTAATCAGTTTAGTTCTTTTAATAGCAAGATAGCTGAAAAAGATGAATACAATATAATTTAGACTGTATTGTTGAGTTTGAGCTTTCTGTAAAGCAAATTCGCTGTGCACTCATATTGTCAATTAATTTCATGCTATGAGCATACGTCATGTATATTTTTCAAACCATAAAAAAATTATTTGGTTTTACTTGGTCGGCTGTAACAGTGCACTCGATATTATTTTATATAATGGAAAATAAAAATATAACCATTATTTTAAATCATTAAAGAAATATGCACGCAGTTCTACATTTCATAGAAAGTCCGAGATCAAAACTAAACAGCTGAAAATGGAACCTTAATTAATTACGAAAATTTGTGTATTAACGTTAAACGATTGACATGTGCCAATTACACTGTAAGTAAAATAAAAGTGATTTCTTTTAATCACTTTTATTGTAGTATCACAACAACTACAAGCAACAAAGTATGTAAACATAAGTAAGTTTTTTTTTCAAAAATGTTTAATTTAATTTGATAACGAGTATTATTTTATTCTCTTTGTTTTATAGATGAGAACAATTTAGTTTCCAATAAAAATTGTGATACTGATTTAAAAGAGAGCAATTATGTCTTTTTCAAGACATCTCTACTTCAAATACCAAAACTTTTAACATCTGTAACCTCCATATATGATCAAAACGAAAAATTTGGATACTTCCTTAATGATAACGAAGACGAAGAAGAAGAGAATACATAAGACTTTCTCGATAAGATAAAAATATAGGCAGTATCGTTTATTATTGCACAAACTGCTTTAAAGGAACTGCTCTTAACGATTTATAACCAATGCCTTAAACAAAATAAATTGCAACCACTACAATGTGATGCTCGCACCTTGTTTAATACACCACAAGATTTCAAGTATAGTACCATTGGCTGGTGGTTTGTATAGGAATCGAGGTGTTAAATGTTGCTTAGAATCTTATTTCAAATCCTTAGATAGTTCAATTTCCATCAGTCTAAGTATAAATATTGATGGAGTTTTTATTTATAAAATCTCAAAAACTCAATTTTTTCCCGTTCCCTTCGTGATACATGCGAGATCGACGATTTTGTACCGATGGTTGTAGGGATTTACTGTGGCAATAGTAAACCTTCTTCGGTGAACAACTATTTCAAAGGCTTTGTAGATGATTTGTAAACGATCTTGCAAAACGGTATGATAATAAATAATAGCAAAATAGACATTAAAATCCGTTGCTTAATTTGTGATGCCGCAGCTGGTAGTATAATCAAAGGTAAAGATACTAATCGAAAACAAAATGAAACCAAAATTTCGAAAGCTCAATTAGCTTTGTCTGAGTCTTGCTCTAGTTACAGTAAACTTCAACACTTATCATGGATGTCTTGACTGCCATGTCATCGGAGAGCATGATAATGCCTTATATGCCTAAACGAACTGATTATTCCTTTTGCCAGCAACTAGACAAACAGCATCACAAATTCAATTCAGCACTTCTCTGCCTTCCTATTAATATGGTAGATGATGTTATCGTATGTGATATGCTTCATCAGCAGCATATTGGTATTATGAAAAAAACTTTGTTTTATTGGTCAAGAAAAGAAAATGGGGTTTCATTTTTCACGATCTGATCATCGACGAATTTAGGAAGTACCACCATATTTAATAAAATGCACTTTGCCATTGGGCATTAACCGTTCAGTTACACCACTTGAAAAGAAAATGGCAATTAGAGCAAAATTACAGAAATTACAGTTACAGCAAAATTTGTATATTTGCCCTACAAAACGAAATTTGTTTTCATTCCATTGCTTCACACTTTATAAATCATATTATTTAAATATCCTCTATTCAATAACGCATACCATTGAATGTTGCTGTAAAAAATTAAAAACAATGTTTATAAAATTATTTATTTCAAACAAATGAAAATATATTTTCTTGACAAATTCATATTATGAGTTCATTGGTTGAGAATGTCTCATGACTAGCCAACAGACTTGCATTCTGATTTTAAGTTCTCTGTAGAAATAATTGATGATCTACATGAATTTCATTTAATAAACAACAACTACGTTTTATCCTCTTTTTTCACATTTTCTTTCAAACAAAGCAAAATTACTTACCACAAAACTACAAAGGCCACCTCAACGAAAGATTGCTTACCTTAAAGCAATCCGTGAAAATGCTTAACATATAACAATTTTGGTTATTAGGAGGAACACGATAGGCCTCTAGACAAAGCATTATAGTTATTAAGGGCAATGAATATTACTTATTTTCTAAAATGTTATTGGTAAGTAGTTTTCAGAAATGATAATATCCCGTTATGGTATTAATATTTTGAATGCAATTTTCCTTTTAACTACGCAATATTTATTACTAAAGGCAAATATGTCATTTATTTGCTTATTTCCCATCTAAAGAAAAAGCATTTTAGCTGTAAAAATGTTGACTTTAGTATAAATAGTAAAAAGGATATCAATTTATCTACATAGCTGTTATACATATTGCAGACATATTTTAATTCTATTTGTTATGCACGAAAATGGCTGCCAAATTAAACGGTACGATATAATACCAAAAAAATTGTTTTTCTGAATGAAAACACGAAAATAAACGCTTGTAATTTGTAGTTTGATTAATTTGTTTAAAGATATTATATTATACATTTCAAATTGATGAATTTTTTTTGCAAATAAAAATTTTACGACAAATTTTAAATTTTATTTACTTATTAAATATCAATTAATTTGTTGGCGCATATTAATTATCTGAGGTAACTTTAGAAACTGCCCGATAAATTTATTTCTGCAAGTGTTTTTACGTTTGGAACATGCAGAATCTAAAATAATATTTATTTAACATATAACTTGGCCATCCATTATGAATACAATCAAAAAAATTATGTAGCATTAAAAAACAAAGTAATTAAGTTATGCAAGATCATTTTTATAATCAAATTGAAGGAAAAAATATACGAAATTGTTATTTTTATAAATTGTGTTTTTAAAAAAGCAGTTTAGATTTTCTGGTTAATTTTTCTTTTTTCAATCTAAAATCGCTTAAATAACTATTATACTGTTACGAATGCTAAGTTACAACAATAATTTCTTAACTGTTATGGATCCGTTTTTCCTAATTTTACTATTCTGCGTTGAACTCAGCGATATCGCAAAAACAACTCATTTAATTTTTGTGAAGCGTTATTGCTAAACTAACGAAATTGATATATTAAAAACTGTTTTACAATTATAGCAAATTCGCTGTGTGACGTTATTACAACGTACTGCCAACCAAAATATGATCCCCATTTTAGTTGCCGCAACATCAGCAAAACGTTGTGAAAACGTTTTTTGTATTTTTTGAACTTGTTATTACAACTAAATCCCTGTGAATTTTAGCTGACACAACGTTGTGACAGCTTCAAATTGTTACTTGGGTATTTAAATAAAAACCAAATTAATTAATTACAACATTTAGGCAAAATCTCTTAAGATAATTATAAGGGCCCTGAGGTGCAGTTTTTGAAAATAGAAAATTTGCTACTTACCTTTGGGCTAGTGTACACAACAACTTCCCAAATTTTAATGATGATTAATGTATTAATGCATAAAGGAAAAACAGACATAGTTTCAATTTTAAATATATTCAATATTTATTTAGCATGATGACACGAATGCAAATTGCAAAAGACAGTAGCAATATTATATTATTATTATTATTATATATACTGCATTATAGATCAATTTTTTAAAATTCGTAAAAAGAAATTTTTATTATTTTTATGAATTCATGAAATAAAAAATAAAATAATTTTAATGGTATTTAATAAAAATAAAAAAAAAAACAATAAGAAAATGTACCAGTCCAGGAATTGAACTCACGACCCATAGAACACCAGTCGAGCGCGATATACACATCGCAATTCGAAACGTTAAGAAATGATAGATGTGTTTCATATTTAAAAATATTTTCCTGATTTAAAAATGATAACGCGAATATATAAATTTTTCCCCATAGAAAATGGCGCGGGTGTTTTAACTTTTTTTAGTAGAGTAAAGCCTATCACTATTGTCTTTGGCTGTGACTGGTGGTATGAATTCATACCATGGGTTGACTGACATGTTCATAATTATATTAATAAAAAATGAGCATAATTTTGTTTCATATGAAAATGAATTTTCAAATTGCTCAAAATCTAAATTCTGTTTGGCACTAATAAATTTGATAAATTTTAGTTCCACGCTTTGTTCTGAAATTCTTGTAAGATCATTTTTAAAAATAACGTTTGGTACAGTCGGTATACTTATACTTACACTTAAAGAGTAAAAAATAAAAATATAATCAATGGTTTTGAAAAAAAAAATATTGCGACGCTGATGCATAGGCTGACTTCACCACAGCTCTGGAAACATAGTGCTCTGGATATATAATGAGCTAATATCCATAAAATACTTTAATTAAAAGCTAACCAATATTATGGACTTCGTAGTTCTAATAATAAAAATATTAAAGCAGGCAGTAGTATTCCAACAAACATAAATTCTGTTGTACGAAAAAAAGTAAAAAAAATTTTATCGGAAGTGACAAAGCGGAAGTTAGGATGCAGAACTGTTGTAAACTTTACTAAGTGGGTATGTACCAAATTTCATCCAACTCGATTATTAGGTACAGAAGTTATTGAGCTTCCAAAATAACAGGTGCTTGGAGGACCCCCCACCACTTTGTTCACTATCGCTAAAAAAACTAATCAGTTCCTTGCCATACATATTTGCATCTTTTTGCAAAGTGTAATCAAAATTACTTAACGAACGAACTTTATCTTTTTCCAAAGTGCCATTAAAATTGATTAATGAATGAAATCTGTATGCTCCCAACAAACTTTAAAAACCAAGTGTAAAAAGTCAGCAGTTGTATGGTAGATCCCCCGCCACTTTGATCAATGTGTCCCAAAAGATGATAATTATCTTCTTATACTAATTGAAATTTTTCCATAAGTTTTATCATAATCACTTCATTATTGTAGGCTGTAGTGTGCATAAAGATACTGAAAAAACTGCCAACAAGTAAAAAAAATTTTTTTTTACCGGAAGCAAAACACCGGAAGTTGGGATGCAGAATTTTTGTAAATCATACTAAATGCTTATGTACAAAGTTTCATCCAATTCGATTATCAGGTACAGATGTTATTGAGCTTTCAAAAAAACAGGTGCTCCAGGGACCCCCCACCACTTTGTTCACTTTCGCTCAAAAACTAATCAGTTCTTTGCCATACATGTTTGCATCTTTTTCCAAAGTGTCATCAAAATTCGTTCACGAACGAATGCTGTGTGCTCCCAACAAACATTGAAAAAAGTGTGACACATTAAACAGGTGTTCGGGAGGACCCCCATCACTTATTCCAATATTATCCAAAAACTAATCAGTTCTTTGTTACTTAAGTCTCCATCATTTGCCAAAGTGTCATTAAAATTGAATAATGAATGAAGCCTGTATGCTCCCAACAAACTTAAAAAACAAAGTGTGAAAAGTCAGCATTTGTATGGTAGACCCCCCACCACTTTGATCAATGTGTCCTAAAACATAATAATTATCTTTTCACACTAATTGGAACCCTATTCCATAAGTTTCATCATAATCACTTCATTATTGTAGGCTGTAGTGTGCATAAAGACACTGAAAAAACTTCAAAAAAGTACAAACAAATTTTTTTTACCGGAAGTGAAAAACCGGAAGTTGGGATGCAGAACTATTTTAAACCGTACTACATACTCATGTACCAAGTTTCATCCAATTCGCTTATCACGTACAGAAGTTATTGAGCTTTCAAAAAAACAGGTGCTCCAGGGACCCCCCACCACTTTGTTCACTATCGCTCAAAAACTAATCAGTTCTTTGCCATACATGTTTGCATCTTTTTCCAAAGTGTCATCAAAATTCGATAAACAACGAATGCTGTGTGCTCCCAACAAACATTGAAAAAAGTGTGACACATTAAACAGGTGTTCGGGAGGACCCCCACCACTTATTCCAATATTATCCAAAAACTAATCAGTTCTTTGTTACTTAAGTCTCCATCATTTGCCAAAGTGTCATTAAAATTGAATAATGAATGAAGTCTGTATGCTCCCAACAAACTTAAAAAACAAAATGTGAAAAGTCAGCATTTGTATGGTAGACCCCCCACCACTTTGATCAATGTGTCCTTAAACATAATAATTATCTTTTCACACTAATTGGAACCCTATTCCATAAGTTTCATCATAATCACTTCATTATTGTTGGCTGTAGTGTGCATAAAGACACTGAAAAAACTTCAAAAAAGTACAAAAAAATTTTTTTTACCGGAAGTGAAAAACCGGAAGTTGGGATGCAGAACTATTTTAAACCGTACTACATACTCATGTACCAAGTTTCATCCAATTCGCTTATCACGTACAGAAGTTATAGAGCTTTCAAAAAAACAGGTGCTCCAGGGACCCCCCACCACTTTGTTCACTATCGCTCAAAAACTAATCAGTTCTTTGCCATACATGTTTGCATCTTTTTCCAAAGTGTCATCAAAATTCGTTCACGAACGAATGCTGTGTGCTCCCAACAAACATTGAAAAAAGTGTGACACATTAAACAGGTGTTCGGGAGGACCCCCATCACTTATTCCAATATTATCCAAAAACTAATCAGTTCTTTGTTACTTAAGTCTCCATCATTTGCCAAAGTGTCATTAAAATTGAATAATGAATGAAGTCTGTATGCTCCCAACAAACTTAAAAAACAAAGTGTGAAAAGTCAGCATTTGTATGGTAGACCCCCCACCACTTTGATCAATGTGTCCTTAAACATAATAATTATCTTTTCACACTAATTGGAACCCTATTCCATAAGTTTCATCATAATCACTTCATTATTGTTGGCTGTAGTGTGCATAAAGACACTGAAAAAACTTCAAAAAAGTACAAAAAAATTTTTTTTACCGGAAGTGAAAAACCGGAAGTTGGGATGCAGAACTATTTTAAACCGTACTACATACTTATGTACCAAGTTTCATCCAATTCGGTTATCAGGTACAGAAGTTATAGAGCTTTCAAAAAAACAGGTGCTCCAGGGACCCCCCACCACTTTGTTCACTATCGCTCAAAAACTAATCAGTTCCTTGTCATACATGTTTGCATCTTTTTCCAAAGTGTCATCAAAATTCATTCACGAATGAATGTTTTATGCTCCCAACAAACATAAAAACTTTGTGGAAAAAACCACCTGTTGTATGGTGGACCCCCAACCCTTTATCCAATGTGCTCCAAAAGCTGATAAAATCTTTCTCATGTTATTTAAAAGCTTTTCGCAACGTTTCATGAAAATCGATCGGTAATTGTAGGCTACAGTAGGGATAAACACCTGAAAAAAAAACTTTTTAACCGGAAGTGACAAACCGGAAGTTGGTATGCAGAAATATTGGAAACAGTATTAAAACCTTATATACTAAGTTTCAATAAGATCATAGCTCGAGATCAGAAGTTATTCAAGATTTAAACTTAGAGGTGTTCGGGAGACCCCCCGCCATTTTGTCCAAATTTAAAATGAATCCAGATCTTCTATTTTCAAGTGAACCTGTATCATTTGCCAAAGTTTCATCAAGATCCTATGCAGAAAACTCAACCACCCACCATTCTTTTTTCGAGAGTGCCATTCATAAACCTTCTGGACGATTATGCTTAAACTTCATAAACTGTAATGTGAGACTGTTGCATGATTGCATGTTATAGTCTCACATCACAGTTTATGCAGTTTAAGCATAATCGTCAAGAGGGTTTACGAATGGCAGGCTCGAAAAAAGAATTTACGAATGGAAGCATTCTACGGACTGTATGGAAACTGAGAGTGCCATTCGTTAATCCTATCTACGATTAAGCTCAAATTCCATCAGATTGTATGTTATAGTCTCACATCACAGTATATGAAGTTTAAGCTTAATCGTCAAGAGGGTTTACGAATGACAGGCAGGCTCGAAAAGAGAATTTACGAATGGCAGCATTCTACGGACTGTATGGAAACTGAGACTGCCATTCGTTAAATTCATTGACGATTAAGCTCAAATTTCATCAGATTGCATGTTGTGGTCTCACATTACAGTTTATGGAGATTGTGCATAATCGTCAAGAGGGTTTATGAATGCTCGAAAAGAAAGTTTACGAATGGCAGCATTCTACAGACTGTATGGAAACTGATACTGCCATTCGTTAACCCTATCTACGATTAAGCTCAAATTTCATCAGATTGCATGTTATGGTCTCACCTTACAGTTTATGAAGTTTGAGCTTAATTGTATAGAGAGTTTACGAATGCTCGAAAAGCGAGTTTATGAATGGCAGCATTCTACGGACTGTATGGCAACTGAGACTACCATTCGTTAACCCTATTTACGATTAAGCTCAAATTTCATCAGATTGCATGTTATAGTCTCACCTTACAATGTATGAAGTTTGAGCTTAATTGTCTAGAGAGTTTACGAATGCTCGAAAAGCGAGTTTACGAATGGCAGAATTCTACGGACTGTATGGAATCTGAGACTGCCATTCGTTAACCCTATTGACGATTGAGCTAAAATTTCATCAGATTGCATGTTATAGTCTCACATTACCGTATATGAAGTTTTAGCTTAATCGTTAAGAGAGTTTACGAATGGCAGGCTCAAAAAGAGACTTTACAAATGGCAGCATTATATGGACTGTCTATAGACTTTGGACCATTCTATGGACTATGGACTATTCTATGGACTATGGAAACTGAGACTGCCATTCATTAACCTGCATTCTGATGAAATTTGAGCTTAATCGTAAATAGGGTTAACGAATGGCAGTCTCAGTTTCCATAAAGTCAGTCGAATGCTGCCATTCGTAAACTCTCTTTTCGAGCATTCGTAAACCTTCTTGACGATTAAGTTTGACTTCATAAGCTGTAATGTGAGACCATAACATGCAATCTGATGAAATTTGAGCTCAATCGTAGATAGGGTTAACGAATGGCAGTCTCAGTTTCCATACAGTCCGTAGAATGCTAGCATTCGTAAACTCTCTTTTCGAGCATTCGTAAACCCTCTTGACGATTAAGTTCAAACTTCATAAACTGTAAGGTGAGACCATAACATGCAATCTGATGAAATTTGAGCTTAATCGTAAATAGGATAGGATAGAGAAATAAAAAATAAAAAAGTCGGACAAATGCGAATATAACTCGCTCGTAGAGGGTTTCGTGTATATATTATTCTACGAGAATAGTTCTTCTCCAAAACACAATTTTAGAAATACGCCAAAAACGGTGCTTTCGAAAATTACATAAAAAATTGTTTTGCATTACAAAAAAAATTCAATTTTATTATGACATGATCAAAAATCACCCCACTTGACATGATCAAAAATAAATTTTTTTCGAAATTTATGGTCTCAACTCCAATGAATATTTGAAATTATAACAACCAAAACAAAAAAAAGGTTTTTTTATGCAAAATTCCTACAACCGTGAATTTTTTTCTTGTGTAATGTTCGAAGTTGAGGGTGGGACAGAAAAAATCACTCGTTTTTGCAATAACTCAAAACTAAGCAGTCAAAAATTCATTGAAATTTTTTTTTTGAAATATTTCCATCTTTTTCGATTCTAAACCAAACTCGATTCTTTAAAAAAACTTTTGCTTTACTATCTCCTTATCTATATCCATACAATATGGACGAAAACAAATATTTGAAATTTTTTTGTTATCAGCAGGCGTGGGAAAACGCATTTAATAACTGTAGAAAATTTCAAGTTGACACTTGATAGCACTTATAGTTTATGCGTAAATCAATTTTGTAGAAATTTGGAAGGACACCGAAGTCTCACCAATAGGGTACCGTTTTTACTTTTTCAAAGTACGGAACCCTAAAAAGAGATAGAAAGCAAATTTGTTTTAAAATTTCCAGAAGCCAAACTAAAATGGGTTTGCGAATAAGCCAGCTAATGGCTTATTTCTTGATCATGTGACATATTATCTTCCTCAATGATTAAAGCCTACAATGACTAAGCCTACATAGAATTATATGATAGCTCGATTTTTTAAGCAAGCAATAACGAAAAATACTCCATATAACTAGCATTGAGGGTGATACCTTTGATTGAATAGAGTTCATCCGCCAGCACCCCTGAGATATCACCACGGCAAGTGATATCTCACTGCTATTGCTAGTGGTATGTGGTATCTCACGTTAACTCGTATGTCAATAACAAGAACTAGAGTACGTGGGGTTGTCACACCCATAGATAAAAAAAATTACAAATCAACAAAAACAGGTAATATATGAACTAATATGCTTTGCGTATCGTTGATGCTCTATATGCATAGACTGCCAACAAATGTTCCCCACAAGTATAATTTTAAACAATAAAAAGCATTTTTTGGTTTATTTTGTTTGAGCCCGGGTTCTCCGACAACTACTACTTTTCCGGGCGGCTAATCAACTCCCCATTTTGAATATGAATTGAATACAACAATACAACTTTTAAGTTTTAACTTAGCCTTCCAAACTTACTTTACAGAATTGAAGAATTTCCTTTGGTAGAGGTGTAAGCTTTCGAATATCGTATATCAAACCGCTGAGAAGATTCTCTTCATAACCGAGAAGCCTTCTGAACTCACTTTACAGAATTGTAATTTTCCTTTGGTAGAGGTGTAAATTCTCGAATACCGTATATCAAACCGCTGAGAAGATTCTCTTCATAACCGTCGTTTTAATATTTATTCGAATTTTTTATTCAGTTTTCATAGTTTTTCGATAAAATTCAACGGAGCACTGAAAAATGAAAAAAAATTCGTTATAAATCCACTGTTAGTTTTTTTCTGTTGATATTTTTATATATCCGATAAAAATTCGGTTAATATTCGCAAAAATATAAAAAAAATATAGAATATTCCCCATTCTCACATACTCATATTTGAATTCATTATTTTTGTTTTGTTTCTGTTTTAGTTTCATGACCACACAATGAAAACCGTATCATAACCCAACCGAAAACAAAAAAAACAAAGTTACAATTTCTTGATATCATTCTACAAAACCTCTTATTTCTTTTCTTTCAATTATTGTTGCTGTAGCTCTTCGGAAGACAGCAGTTTTATTTTATTTGTTTGTTGTGTTGATATATTTTTTTTTTATCAAAGATAGATGGAAAATAAAGAAAATATCGTTTTCTTCATAAATTTCCAAATCATTTCGAAAAAGTTTCTACTGTGGTAAGGATCAAAGTTCGTGCGATGTTTTGAAAAAGTTTAAATTTTGACGGATATTTTTTGTGAATTTATAATTGCAAAGTAAATAAAGTTTTTCGTTATGAATTAGATAAAAAAAAAGTTGAAGTGTTTATTTTTGTCAATTTATTAAATAAAAAGTGAAAATAATTTTAATTATGTGATTTGTTTATGATATAAATTAATTTAATTCTGTTTGATACGAGTATACAATTTATGAATGTGTTACAATTGAAATAAAAAAAATTATTTAAAAATGTGTTCGTTTTAATTAAATTTGAATTTTATAAGTAAAAACTGCAAGTTTCTACAAAGAATTAGTTTAATTTATTTTTGGATCGCTATAAATTAAAATTAAGGTAAAATTTGTATTTTTTTGAATTATTTTAATTTAATATAACGATATTTTTTTTGATTCTATTGTATTACACTGTGTAAGAATTTGAAGTGGTTGTTAGTATATGTACGTCATGTCATGCACATAAAGTGCATTCATAGTTCAGATACAATAAAAAGTTTCAAAACTTCAATCTTCTGTTTGGTAATTTTGTACCAGATTAAAAGAAAATCTTTTTAAAGAAAAGTTGGTTAATTTAAAATAATTTGTGCCATATGGTTTTATATGATTGATAGAATACTTTTATTTCTTATGTTTAAAATCTCTACGTGATGTGTTAATGTTAAAAGGTTGTTTTTATCATTTTCTTTTAACAAGTCAATCTAAAATAATAATTAAATTTTATGAAGAAATTTTTGAATGAAAATTGTGTTAACGCAATTTTCTTTAAAAACAATATTTCTTTCAAATGTTTTTAATTTAAAAAAAACTCGTTAAAATGATGCCTTCGTGGCTGGTGGAAATTTTATATTTCGAAAATTATTTATGTGTGAGAAAATCGCCTTGAAAATGATACCGGCTTTTTTGAGATAAAATAAATTACGAATGAGTTAGAAATAATGTAATTGTTTTGATAATGTAAACAAGTATAATTGAATTTTGTTATTTCCGTCTTTTGAATTATTTCTTTTAATCCGTTTATATAAGTGAAAACGTCATCGTCAATTCCGACCGATACGATAATAAAAATGTAGAAAAAGATAGCTAGCAACCTAGGTTAGATTTATATCAATAAAGCTTTTTAGCTATTTCATCTCAGCTTAACTGACTTGAACTTGGAATAATGTGAACAAATTTTCGATATTAAATTGTTGATTATGTTACCGGTTTTGTTATATACTAATAAGGAAAATAAAATTTTTTGAGCGAGGGATGAAATACGTACGAGCAAGTTAAAGTTTATTTAAAAAAAAATGTCTTTAAATTCAACAAGAGCAAAATTTGCTTAGAATTTGGGAATTGAAGTGGAGTCAGAGCTAAATTATCAAAATTTGCATCCTCGGTTGTGGTTACCGGTTACCGTTCTTATCCTGTAAAAATTGCTTTTTTATTATAATGAACTGAATGAAAGCTTAATGTCATCGCTCTGCACTAAGTTCAACAATTTGAATCCTTGGGAATCAATCATGCTTTTTGGGACAGTCACTAGGTAGCTATTCTCTGTTTAATTGACATCTTAAGAAGCGGAAAGTACCCATGACGTTTAGCCCATTGAGCTACATCAGAGCATTTAAACATATGGGAGTTTCTAATTTGTCATTATATTTAGAGCTGGCCAACAAACGGTCAACTTATACAGCAAGATTGGCTGGTCTGTCGTGTTGTATCAAATGTAAACGTGAGTTATCATCTTCGTACAATGACACTTTTGTACGAGTTAAATTCTATGGTAGTTTTTCTTGCTGTTTTCAAAATTTTTGAGTTCCAGTTTAGTTTGCTGTCCAAAACTATACAAGAACTAATTCTGATTTTTATAGATGTTAACACTAGTACCTTCTGAATTAAACCCCTTAGAATAATATGATATTTACCAAAGATCGGAACATTGTTCGCATAAACGATCATTTTCAAGTCCCGCCTTTCCACGCGTGTTATCCACTTTGGTAGTTCTCAAAACAATGATACCTAGGTTTATATGGCAAATACGAAAATATATTTTTCATTGACCTGCATGCACCCACTAGAACCAACACTATCCGTAACGAGTATAGCTTCAACTTATAAAGTATGTACTGAAATGGGATATCGAGACACAATATAAAAATGTGACTTTATATTGGTTGTTTTTGATAATGAAAGAGTGTGATAGTGAATGTGATATCTGTCATAAAAATATAGCGAATGCAAATATAATCATATTCGAAATGATAACATCAAAACAATAACTGATTTTACAGAATCAAATAATTGTAGAGTTGCTAGTGCTTTTTCCACATAAAAGCCGGTACAGGAGAAAAATTAAGAATTTTCTCACAAGACGTCGATGATTTTTAGTATCTCTTTCAAGACGTTATCTTAAGCGCCTTTATGAAGTTATTAGGAAGCATGGAGAATTTTTTTACACCTGACAGTTAGGCTACTTTCGGTATATATTTCACCCGCACTAATATGAGCTTTAGTTTCACCCCAATGCTATTGCTATTTGGAGAGCTCTTTGGTTAAGGTTCGTTTAGTTTTTAGCAAATGTAAAATTAAACAGGAGTCAGTCTATGCTACAAACGATGATGCAGACTTTCATTTTGGTTGTTCTTTATTGGTCATCAAATTTGGATTTATGTTGTCTTAGGAAATATAATATCTCAAACTATAACAAAATTTCATGACGCACATTGTCCCACAGTTACCACCAGGCCTATCTTCGGATCTATTTTAAAAGAAACAGACAAGGAAATGATTTGATATATCACGGTAACGGTGAATCTTTAGTTGCATTGTTTTCCAATACTGTATTGAAGGGTGATCAAATGAGACGTTAGAACTAATTGGATAATTTTTCGGACTGTTTAGACTCTTGATCGGTGATTTGATTTTTATTGCACAATTAGTAGCTCTTCTGCATAAGAGTTGCCTTAAAGTTGTTAAAAGTACGTGACTTTTTGTAGAAAAAGAGGTCAAATCATAACTAAGTTTTGTAAAGGGGTTTTGTAAATTTATTGGTGTGGGAACAAAGTTTTCTTTGAGTCTTGTTATAATTTGTTTTGTTGGGGGTTAAAAACGCCAGAAATAACTTTACGTAATTTGTGAACAGCCTCTTAGTAAAATTTAGTCTCCCCAAAGATTTTTTAGTTAAAACTGAAAGATTTCAACAGACTTAAAGCAATTTGATATTTTCTTCATACTAAAATAGTTTTCAGCTCTATAAGTGATCATTGTGACATCATTTATCAATTAGACGTTTGAGTTTTGCCACTGTCAATGACGCATTTGGTGAAATAAATATTAATTTATTGAATGTTTATTTTTTGTACGTGAGGATCTGCAGCTAAATATTCATTTTCATCACAGCACTTATTGCAGAAATTATATTAGCAGATGAATTCAACGTCAACCACAAAGATTGGCTACGTTTCTCAACCAAAACATTTCTTGCTGATTCCGATCAGCTTGCACAACTAGTAGATAGCCCAACCCATATTCCTAATATTGACAGCCATTCTTCTAATCTACTTGATCTTTTCATGACAACACATTCTGCTATATATACTTGCGCAGTCGATGCTTTTGTTGGTAGATCAGACCATTGTGTAGTTTCAAACTAATTTCTCGAGCGTCAAATCTGAAATTGTCTGCTTCCACGAAAGATTTGTCATTACAATAGATGTAATTGGCAGAAACTTAATAAATTTTGCAACGAAATCGAATGGCGTTTATTTCTGCAGAGTAAAAATGTTAACCAAGCAACTGCATTGCTCACGTTCAATATTCTACTGCGTTCATGTATCGCGTTTATTATTCTAAAACGAACATTTTTATTCCAACGTATTGTGAAAAGTAAAAATGGGTCCAAATCTTGGTTTTCTAACGAATGTTCTATATAGCTAAAATCAACAAAATGTTGGCGTTTGACAAATACCAGAGTGATAAATCTCCCAGCAGTAGATCTCTTTATATTAGGGCTAGAAACAACTGTCATAGTATATTTAAAATAGAGCAATTCCACGTCACCGCAACATCGATGTTCCGGACCCCCTCTGATTTCGATGAAATTTCATACACAGATAGCCAATGACAAAATAAAAATACCATTTCTTTCGAAAAATTAGATTTCGTTCTGGGGATGACACAGGGTGGCGGCAAAGTTTTACGGGTTGACGAAACATTAGTATCTTTGGCTGACGATTGCTAACGATTGACTAAACCGATTTAAGTCATTTATAGCTCATTAGAAAGGTAATTGATAGACCTTATAAAAAAATTTTTTTAATTTTTAGTAATTTTTTAAACTGTGTTAAACTTAAATAATATTTTTAAAAATGGCGCTGTTCACTTTTACCACATTTTTTTCCAGAAAAAAATGCTTAATTAGTTCGTAATCTAAAACGAAAGTTTCCCAATGGCATGATTTCTCATTTTGAAAATAAAATTCTTACAAAATTTTAATTTCCGTTTTTTTAATTTTTTGTTTTTTAAAAAATGCATTTTATTTAATTAAAACCTCCTAAATTCTTGTTTTATAGAAATTTAATTATTTTGAGGATACAAGTTAAGTATTTGAGGGTGTGGATGCTTTTAATATAATTGACTTTTACTCCCATTTCTAACTGTCTGAAATTAATGATAAATTAATGTACCTGAAATATATTAAAACTGATGCTGAGAAGTAAATAGTGAGAAAAATTATGTGAAATAAAATGCATGTTGTATAGAATTCATATAATAACTAACTTTTTATTTTTATTCTAAGTTGTGTAGTAAAAACAATATACATTTATTAATAATATAAAATAATATTATAATAATAATAATAATAATATTATAATAATAATAAAAATTTACATTGCATATTAACGGCTTATCTGAAAATCCTAGTTTTAGCTGAATTAGAACATATTTTTGTAAGCAATGTTTTTTCATCTTTGGGTATGAACGCATGAAATGATTGTGTACCTTTTATAGTTACAGTCTCTGTATCTTGCTTCTAGCCGTAACTTCATTTCTGTATCAAACCATTGGTTCTGTAAAAACCATCAATGACCAAAATTTACTTTTGTATAAGAATTTTGCGGTTAACACTGCTACGTATACCACCTATTGTACTAAAACGTTGTTCTGATACCCTGGTCTACCCACTAATTAGTCTCTTTCATTTTTCCTTAAGCTCGGGTCTTTACCCATCAATATGGAAACCTGCATGTGTTGCATTAACCTCGATACTTGCTAAAGTTATGAAAAAAAATGTTAATTATAAACTAATGGCATATCTCGAAAACTACAATCTTCTCCACGACCGACAATATGGATTCCGTAAAACACGGGCTACTGGTGCCATCCTGTCAGTCCTCACGGAAAAATGGGGTAAAACAATTCATGATTATTTCTCTTGCCATATTCAAGGCGTTTGACAGAGTTTGGTATCGGGCACCTAACAATAAATTGATTTCATTTGGAGTTTGTAAGACCTTGATCTGTTGGTTAGAAGATTTTTTATCCTAAAAATCTTTCTATTCTTGAATGAAGATCTTGAATTAATCCTGGATTGAGGTAAACGGAATCTGGTGACATTTAATTCTATGAAAAAGAGTCGTGCGTTTCTGCCTCGCTATGCAACGTTTTCCAGGCAACCAGTAATAAGCTCGTCTATACGCTTAAGTTATTGGGTACTAATACCAATCACAAACTAAAATGGCATGATCATATTCTTTCCGTAGCAAAGATGTACGCCATGATGAACAATTGGTATAGGTGAAATAAACATTTTTTTTTAGAAAAATTTTAAAATGTTTAGTGTGAGAGCCAACGAACCTAAAAAAGATTTCTGAAAAACGGTTTTATGTGCGTTGGAAAGGCTAAAGACTGACCTATTGAAAAAATATACTGTACAATTTTTGCTTGCATTGTTAAAAATATTAAGAAATACAATTTTTGAAGATGGCACTGATGCCGTAAGTCAAACATTTTTGATTTTTTCTAAATATGATAGTTGTAACCTTACCCTAAAACTTGCCAAAATTTAAAGAGAGCAATTTATTTAATCGAAAGATATTAATTTTTTAAGATGTGCAACTCAGGTCAAAAGTTTTAGTTTTAGATGACTATTTTTGATTGACTTTATACTTGGCATACAAGTAGCATAGTTGATATAAAAATAAGTATTTGTTTGAGAAAAATAAATTTTAAAGTGTTGAATCTGAGAACAAGGTGGTTTGAAGCTTTTCCGGAAAATTAAATTCAGGGTGACTTTGAAATTAAAATATATTTATATTTTTAACAGTGTACCAAAAATTTTTCTGTTTATTTTTTTCAATAGACCAATCTTTTACCTTACCAATGCATATAAACTAGATATCGGATGTGACGTTCTCTGGCAATCTGATATCAAAGTTACCCGAAATTTGAATTTCCAAAAATCTTTCGATCTACCCTGTTCTTAAACTAAACAATTTGAATTTTTTTAAAAACATGTAATTTTTACAACTTGCTTATCCACACCGTTCCTAATCTACATTGAATTCAAGTAACATGGTTGAGATGCTGTTCGATACGTTGCAAATAGCTATCGTTTTACGCGCCTCGATTTTTTAAACGATTTTGATTAACAACCAATGCAAATATTAATATTCTGTAGTATTTAAAAAAAACAGCATGCGATCGTTCTGATGCCTAAGGGAAAAATAAATTTATGTTATCTGACAATGAGATATATAAGTTTTGGTTTAAATGCTTGTGCAATAATTGCATAACTGTGAATAAATATCCATAACTTATAACTAAAACTTCAAAAATTAAAACCAAATAATAACTAGAAGACTATCGATAATTTTAATGACGGTAGTCACAAATAGTGGAGATAATGTTAAATATCATTGCTGTTCTATTAGTTGATAGGCGGTCTATCAACAATTAGAAGAACAAAATAACAATATAAAAACACACCAAAAAGTATGAGATCAAATAGTAAATTAATGCTAAAATAACCAATGATTAAAAAGAATCAAATTAAAAAATATTTATCAACACATTTTTACAAATACTTAAAAATAAAATTTAGTAGAAATACTCTTTTCCTAAATTGAATTCATACATCAGTATGTGTGTACTCCAATTTTGATTATAAAAAAATTAATGGAGTGTAATCCTTATAATTCGATAGCTTTATTCTGTAATCTTCTTGCTTTTATACTTCAAAGCTTTTGTTTATTATTAAAAATAGCGTGTTAAGATTTGAATCGAATACTAATCTGAAGTGTGAATTGTGAATTGTTAGAATGTGTTAGCTAAATATTTTTAAACCTAAGACAAAATTATGCATTTAACTTGAATAAACTATTATCAAGTCTTTGCCAAGAAAATTGCCACCATTGTGGTATTTTGGGTTAGACATTTCTCATTATAGCCATCTTGTCGTTGCAGTCTTTTAAAAAAAAAAATAAGAACACGAGAATTATTTAAGCTTATATATTATAAATATTTGTTTTCATTTGACCATTCCAAATTTAGGTCTAGCTTGCCAGCATGATTATCATTTATTCGTAGCATCAAATAATTATCACTTCAGATTTTCGATTTATAATAAAAAATAAATAAGGATTAATTTTTTGAAAAATTCTCAATCCAGTGCTTTGAACGAAAATCCCTTAAGAATACTAAAGTAAGGCTCAAAACCGACAAAAGACAAACATTTTTTGACTTTCTATACTTACTTTGACCCAAAACGTAAGACATCAAAGTTAGGCGTGACATTTTAAAAAATTTGACATGATTTTATTACTTGTAAGTCACAAAGTCTAGGTCTTTCAGACTGAAGTAAAATGCAAGTTGTGTAAAATTTTTTTATCTTCTTATCTTTTATTCGTTGCCTCGAGAAATTTTATAGAAAAGATCCCAATGGAATAATAAAATTATTAATAAATTAAAAAAATAAGGTTTCAGTGTTTGGTTAAAGGGATCTAATTTATGAAAGTCTGGAAAGTTATGAGATTTTTTATAACATTTTTAATACAAATATGTAAACCCAAAAAAGAACACAAACTATCATTTTTTTCGTTTATTTATGTTCAGCATCTGTTTGATCACCTTACATAATTACGAAGGACCAAACTATACAAAATATTTCATTATGATCCTAGTTTCTAAAATACATGTTTACCATTAAGATTAAGTATTGGAACTATTGCCATTTTTTATAGTTGTGTTATCTACCTGAAAGCCAGCTGCTACGAGAAAAACATATAATTTGATTTAAATTTTTTATGAATTTTCTTAAAAACTTAAAATAAAACATTCTTCAAAATCGATTTTTCTTACCAAAAAAAATGTAGCTTTTCAATTTATTGCCTGACACGAATCTGATAAACATACGTAAATCCACTAATTTATAGAAATTTATTCACAAAATCGGTTTAAAACTGTTAGGTTTATTCAACATACATAGCTTAAAGTTTATCAATTTTAAGAGATTTAAGAGATTACCATACAAATATCTTATGGAATATTTTATTTCTAAAGATGACAATCATAGAAAAAAGGTTTTCACAATATAACTTTACAATTTGCTATAGTTGATAAGGAAAGAAGATTTTATTACTGTTTTGTGTTTGTTAATTTGAACATAAATAATTCTGATTAATGTTTTAATTAAATATTTGAAATGGATTCCTGATTAACAAATAAATAATACAAATGGGTATAAACTGTCTAATGCTTATTTCTAAACATATTTTACCGAGTAATAGAATGTTAGCAATTGTTACTCATTTCATTTTATTGGACAAACACAGTTGTTTTTATTTGTTTATTACAGTAACTACAACACGGAAAACGTTATTATGTAATTAGCTTCTGATTTCATCTCCAACTAGCAAATAATAACATCAACTTTTGAAATGATGATTTGAACAGTTTTCATTATATGATTAGGGCCCCATACACCTGCAATCACGTTTAGGCATCGCAGCTGTCAAACATGCTTGTATAGAAGTAAACAAGCATTTTGATAGTGTATGGTAGTGATTGAAGCCTTGTTAAATCTTTCAAAAATGTTTGACAAAATATCAAATATATTTGATTTTTCTTTGCAAGCATAAGTTTGATTGTGAATGTATTGCATTGATTGCCAGCTTGTTATGTATAATTTTTTTAAATGTTTGATATTTGTTTTCAAAAATTTAAAACAATACATGCGTTCCTTTGTAACGAAATAGCTGCTCAAAGCAGCTTTTACGTAGATCACCAATGGAACGCCGAAAATTGGAAAAATTTTCAAATATAGCCTCAAAATTTCATTATTCTCAAAAAATTTTATTTTGGACTGATGTTTAGATCTGACTGGTCCATTTTATTATTAAAAATATCAAAACAAGTTTATAAACGATCTAAATAAAATCGAAAAATAAACTGCTTTTCAACTACACAACTTGTTCGAGGTAGAGTAGATCAAAGCAAATTTGAGGAAGTTTGATTTTCAATGGAACGCGCCTAATACCAGTGATATGACTCAAAATTTGTGAGTGAGTTTATAAATTTTGACTGCTACGCTTGATTTATATCCACTCACACTTGCGGGTGTATGGGGCTCTGTAGAAAAGATGTGTGGGGTTACTTAAACACAACAAATATTGTAAAAAGATTGTAACACGTCCTCCAAGCGGTAAATAAAATGAGCTTTAACTAGGTCATACTTGGCACTAAATATTTGCGGACTTTTGCTTTGTTATTGTTAAGAAAGAAATTCAAGATAAAAGAATTTCAAGAAACATAATTTTAAAATTGCGTACACTGTGAATCAAAGCTCTTGAGAAATCTAGTCACTCACACAGCAAGGATAGATTTCTTTTCTCCTTTTATGCGAAAACTAGTTTAATTTTACCATATTTATATTTATCCCTAAAAATTAAAAAATTAAAGAAAACTTATGTTGAAAAATATGTCCTCATAATATAACAGTGACATTTATTATAGCTTAAACAGCTGTATCAGAAGCCCTGCAAGGTTTATACAAATTAGTTGAATGAATATACATTTGAAATGGAAACTAATAGATTAATGGATAATTCTGCAATTAATAGCCGTACGATTCCTTCCAGTTCTTTGGGATCCCAGATGCCGAGATGATTTTGTGTTTTGAGGTTAAGAGAACTTGTCAAACCATATCATGTTTACCCATCAACGAATTGTTTTAAATTTTATTTACAATTTAAAGAACCATTTATGTAGTTCCGAATCCATCAGAAATTTGATTTTTTGTGGAGAAAATCGTCCAACCCTGAAAAAATCAAACTCCCAATTTAACGAATGGTACCAATTTGTTACTAAATAATTTCGGGATCTGTTTAAAATTTAGGTGGAGAAAATATTAAAGTCGAAACATTTTTTTTATAATGTTTTGACGTGCTTGAATATTCAATAAAAATTTGCTATTTGTGATATAGATTATAGAACACAGGAAAGACAAGCAAAACCTTTACACTACCTTTAAAAAAACTCCGATAAATCCAAGTCATGTTTGATATCTGATAACAATGTTAAATTTTGCAAATGCTTTTTTGTCAATTCGAATTTCGTTTCACATCAAATGACGTGCAAATTTAAAAAATATCAACAACAAAAGCGTAATATACTTAAATTAATAAATTTTTTAAAAGCATTTTCTCGTTGTTATCATTGGTGCCGGTGCTATAGACTGTAGTCTGTGTGCAAGGACAAGTTCTGCCTCATGGAGCCTCTGCCTCCCTATCTAATCTAATTTATCATAGGTGTTCTATACACATGAAAGACCGATGCTTAAACGTGAACATTTTTTTACAATTATTCAAGCGCAACAAAAGACGGTAGCTAAAAACCCGTAAAATCCCCCATTGGTACGGTCAGAATATGGTTTCAAAATTAAGATCGCTTTGAGAAAATACATTATCACATACAGTAAGAACATTATCACAAAAATATAACACATTATTTTTAAAGGATAAAGAAGACACAATTAACTTTACAAAATAGTTTTTGAAGCAGATTTTGATTATTATAGCTGCAAATTTGCTCCATTTTTAACAAATAAAAACATCACTGCTAGCTTAAATAGTGTCCTTCATTGGTTTCATTCGTGCTAAAGTCGAATTATTTTTGTCCAGAACAAAAAGAGTGATTTTCTTTCCAGCAAAAGAATATGAACAAATTTGATCTTTTTTTGTAGTTGTGATTGTGAACTGTCATTGAATGTTTCTGTAAGTAATTGTATTTAATTAATTTTTTTTTTATTAATTTTTAATTTAAAACACGATTTAATTAAAACTTTTAGTATCTGATGATTCCTCTGTAAATTGATGGTATCCCAATCTCCGATACCCCAATCTTCGATAGTTACATCCTCCTTTGTAATTTCTCTCCTATTAAAATCACCATTTGATATCATATCCTCACTAAATTGTCCAAATGTCATAACATCAACCAATGCCAATTCCATTTCTTCTCTTCAAACCCAACCATTAATCCAATCCTAAATTCTATTTACCATAGCTAACATTTTGAAAACAACTGTTTGCACATTTGGATAACATCCCAATCAAACCACTATATAATAAAAACAGCATATAGTTGAATTTATAATAAATATAAACAACGCCCAGTATAAGAAGATAAAGATTTGTTTATATTTCGATCTTTTTATTGTATTCACTAATAACACATATTTATTAATTTGTTGCAAATATTGTTGTTAATATCACTGTTACACAACAAGTAATGCATTTTAATTCTTAATCGTTTGATCAAAATTTACATACTAATCTCTTCTGTTTGATTATAATTTACAAAATAATGTTTCTATTTCGATTTGAAAATACATAATCATGTCGATGGAACATATAATCGAGTATATATAGTAAGATTTTCCATCTCTTGCTTCTTTTTTATAATACTCACTATCGGACACCAACTAAAAATTTCACCATATCATCTCAAATATAATGCTAGTCAACCATTGCCATATATCCTCTCAATAATCAATTTCTCTACAACTGCAGATCCATCTTCCATAATTTTGAACAACCGCATTATATTTATAAGTAATACTATGACTAAACTTTACACAAAATAAAACATGTTCATCGTTTGTGTGGTGACGCAACAAAGTATTTAACTGTTGAACACATACATATTTTATGTTTGTTGAAATTAATTATTTTCATGTAAAGGCCGCAACCGATAAAAAATTAGCAAATTATTAGCGAATTTATTTAATTTTTAATATTCTTATTTTAAGAGTAAAAATCGAATAGACCGTCGTTACACAAAAACTAGTTCACTAGTTCACTTAAAATAAGTAAACGGCGTCTTATTTGTTTACTAATTTAGGCAGATGTAAAAATGTATTTGAGCTACTCTATTGCATTTAAAACTTGGTCTACGAAAAAACCTAGATTAAAAACAAAACTTTTTAGAGCGTAATGTAAAAATAAATTTATCTGAGAGAAAAAAGGGGCGTTGCAGAGCACTTTTTTGGTAAAAAGAATTCGAAATAAGTATATACAAACAGAGAAACAGAAATACTTATTTTATCAAGTAGGCTTTGTAATTTTATTCAAATTTAAATTTGAAAAATTTATTAAATTTTTAATCATGACAACTATCCACCAAATTTCATACCATAAATAGTTAACTTTGATTTAAAACTATGTATTTTAATGTGTTTAGACCAGTCAAAATAGTTTTTTATGAGGAAAAAATTAGTAACATCATGAAAACTTTCGGATAAGGAAGAAAATATTGCGCGAATGATGGGAAACATAAATTGAAGATGATCCGAGTTACGAGGGTGAAATGGGGTGAGCTTTTAGGGGTAGAAAATGGTTTTTCACGATTTTCAGCAAAACTATTTTTTCTATCGAAAAAATTTGAGGCAAAAGTTGTAAAAAAACTGGTCCAAAAAGTTGTAAAAAAACTAAAAATTTCTGTAACTTTTATGTCGGTCATTTTTTCACATAACCTAAAATTTGCCGTGAAAATAGAAAAAACCGAGAAAAAAGGTCTTTTCGTTTTTAATTTTTATCTCCCACAAACAAGTTTTTTTTCACACAATTTGGTGAAAACGTACCTTGTTATGTCCCTAATACGCTGTAATTTTTTGGAATCAAAATATTTTTTTTAAAGTTTGATTTTGATTTTAAACCAAAAAAGTGAGCTCATTTTCACATGAAAATTCTCCTGTGCTAGAAACAGTTTTTTCAAAAAAATCATTACTCTTTATTTTTGTTGAAACGTCTGCTTTTAGATGGTGTAAAAAAAATGAATATTACCATGGAAAAATTTTATATTTTTTAAAGATTTCAACGGTAAATTTTAACAAATAATGAATATTTTTAAACAATCATTGAAAAAACTCTTTAAAATCTAGTTTATTCAGTTTTTCGCATTTCCTGGAAAATGTTTCCGTGTTTATATAATGTTTATTTATAATGTTTATTTTTAACACCATTTAAAAGTAGACGTTTCAACAAACATAATTAATGGTTTTTTGAAAAAACTGTTTCCCATACAAGAGAATTTTCGTATTAAAATGAGGTCACTTTTTGGTTTAAAACCAAAATTAAATGTAAAAATAAATATTTGGATTTGAAAAAATTATAGCCTGTTAGGGACATAATAAGATAAGTTTCCACCGAATTGTGTGAAAAAAAAAATTTTTTTGGTGGGAGATAAAAATTAAAAACGAAAAAGCCCTTTTTCTCGGTTTTTTCTATTTTCACGGCAAATTTTAGGGTATGTCAAAAAATGGCCGACTTAAAGGTTATAAACCTTTTTATTACCTACAACTTTTTCCTTAATTGTTTTTTGCGATAGAAGGTCTAGTTTTGCTGAAAATCGTGAAAAACCATTTTCTACCCCTAAAAGCTCACCCCATTTCACCCCCGTAGCTCGGATCACCTTTAATTTATGTTTCCCATCACTTGCGCAATATTTTCTTATTTATCCAATAGTTTTCACCCTGTTACTAATTTTTTCCATTTTTGCCTGTTTTTAAGGTATCTAGACTGGTTTATTAGCTTTTGAGAATAAATTATTTTTGGCTATGTGTTACAAAAACTGTTGCGTGCTACTAATGCATATGGGTTTGTCTGAAATTATGTAACAGCTGTCCTCGGTTTCGTTCGTGCAGTTACTACTGGTGAGATTATTAAATAAAAATTAAGTATAGTGTCGCTTCGCAAAACCCGTTTTTTTAACTACGTTCAGTTTTATTTAATATTTCGTTTGCAACATGAACTCGGACTAAAAATAACCTGAAAAACTGATGGTATAATTGATGATGAAGTTTATAATGGCGTAATAATGGCCGTGGTGGCGCAATTGATCAGGATGTCTATCGTCATAGGATTCAAATCACGGCACTGATATAGAAGGTTAGAATTTTTTTAGTTATGTATTTGAGTTTAATTGCTCACAACAATCTCTAATTATTTTCTATTCATTATATCAGTAGAGTTTGATATTGTGATCATAACAATGGATCGACTTTCCTTATTGAAAAAGATGGGAGGTATGGTTAGCACATGAAATGCATTTAGCAGTAGTGGAAGTGTTCTATAATAATCTTTACATGAAAACGAAATGCAGCCTGATAAACCAGAAACTTGTGAGGATAAAATGCGGATAAATTGGATAGCGACGACCACAATTCAGATGGCATATTTTTAATTGGAAAGAGGTGAAGAAAACTCGATATAATGATCGGAAGGTGTAAAGTTAATTTCAAATCTAGCGAATTGTTGCCCTCGACTAACGTCTCGGGTAACAAATTCTCACTCGGACTGAAATATATAACTTTAAACCCTTGGTACATAAATAACTATTTCAGCTATCTTGCTGATGCCAAAAAAGACTAGTAAAAATCATATATCACAAAACACTAAAGAAGTCTAAAAAATATTTGCTATCAATTGTTATGGAATTTGCTCATAATTGAATTATTATGTTAAATTAAATATGTTATGAATTTAAATCGGTGTTGGTGGCCATCTCTACTAGCTGGAAATTATTTTTCAAACTCGTAGATCACACAGTTATTTGTTCAATGCTAACATCTTAAGCCAGAGTATGAAAAACAGTAAAATATGTTATAAGTTTTGATGTTCAATGTATACACCTTTTAGAGTAAGAGCCCGCGACGGCCAGACCTTCGTTATTTTATAAAAGCTGAAAATTTCTCTGCGCATTCCCCTTACTCAGGTAGGAACGATTAGCGACATAAGAAGTTTGGATCATAGTGGCTTTGGCAGGGAGCAGGTTCCAAAGGGGCCTCCAAAGTTTCGTGAAAGTATAAAAGCTGATTTTTTTATATATTCTTCGGGATAGTATTAGAAGTCATGTCACCCATTGCCAGACACTTACTATCGTGGAAACCCCCTGCCAGACACCCTTAAAGTTTAAACTTTCCACTTTTCCTTTTTTAAGGTTTCCACGATAGTAAGTGTCTGGCAATGGGTGACGTGACTTCTAATACTATCCCGAAGAACATATAAAAAAATTAGCTTTTACACTTTCACGAAACTTTGGAGGCCCCTTTGGAACCTGCTCCCTCCCAAAGCCACTATGATCCAAACTTCATATTTCGGTAATCGTTCCTACCTGAGTAAGGGGAATGCGCAGAGAAACTTTCAGCTTTTATAAAATAACGAAGGTCTGGCCGTCGCGGGCTCTTAGTCTATTTGGTACATATACAGAATCTGATCTACTCAATGAAATTTCCTAACGTCACTTGTTTTATTGGTAGTAAAATTTTTCACTACAAATGAAACACCAAGCTTCAGATCGTAAATGTCTTTTTTTATTATAAATATTTCGGTCCTTTTTGGGACCTTCTTCAGTATCTAAAACAATATTTACATGGTTAAAAATTAATTTACAATCAATAAACAAAAAACTTATTTTCAAAAATACTTTAAAAAACACTTACAATTCTTATAATGTGTTATCCTGAACACTCTTTTGAACTTAATACTAATTTTAATATGATGTAATGTAAAATATGTTTTTGTAGAGCAAAATTCAGGCTATAAGAAATACACTAAAATTGCAAATTGAATAACAACAGACATTTCTAAACATAAGTAAATCATAATAAAATTTGAACTGAGAAATATCATCACCCTCGGTTGTGGGTATAGCATATCAGTTGTGGGTATAGCATATCAACGGAATAATAGCACTGATGAGGTATATAGATTTGAATACCAACCGAAACACGTGTTAGGGTCTAGTGAGTTAAAAAAATTCTAATAATTTTGTTATTTCCATTAAAATTCTATTGAAGTTTTAAAATTAATATGTTATGATTTTTGTTTCTTTGTTATTTTATTGCCTTGAAATTATTTTTATCCACGACTGCTGTAGAATATATGCATGCCATGTGTATGTCTTCCATTGCAATGTTATACTTTCTTTAAACTGTTGTAGAATGTACCGATCGTTAAATATTCTCTAGTTCGTTAAACATTCGCTAAACAAAATCAAATCTTTACATTTTTTGGTATAGTAATATCAAAAAGTTAGAATGAGAACAATATATAAAATATAAAACTTAAAGTGAAAATGTTTTTCTATGATGGCTATGATGTTTTTTTATGGTTGATAAGAACTTTAGCAGGCAAACTGGAAATTATTGGAAATATTTTGCAGTCGTGGATGAAATAGTATCTTATATTCGCATAGCATCTTGTATTCACTCGGATGAACCACTCCACTCGCTTCGCTCGTTTCTTAAACTTTATCTTCGTGAAGAAGTGCCATAAAGCACATAAATTTTATAAAAACAATCATGAAAATTCTTTAAAATAATTTGGAAAACGTTGTATCATGTATGCAAATGATGCTTTATATTTCCAATTGAAAATTTTTATTTGTTATTCGCTTGTTTGGTATTTTTCGAGATTTGATTAATTTATTGTGACAACCATTATCATGACAATATTAGTTTGTTTATTATTTCATTACGCACTAGTGCGTAATATATTACATTACTGCTGAAACAGAATGAACCGTCCTACATTAAATTATTCAAACCTGTATCATAAGCGATAAATTCTAGTTTGGTTGTAGAAAATCAACAAACGCAATTTTTTAATAAATCTATTTTTATGTAGAATAAAATTTGCTTCTACTATGGATAGAAAATCGAATCAACACGCCGATAAAATAAAAAATTTAAACCTGTCCATTGTCGATTTTCTTGAAACTTTAGTAATCGTTAGTATAACAAAAATATGTGTTTTTATTGTTTTTACTAGTTTAGGATATTTAGAAATTTTTTTTAATCGACTAACCTGTTCTAGCACAACACACTTAACACTTTTAACTTTAAACTTTCCTTGTCTCTTAATTGCTTAACAAATTTCACACCACTCTATGTCAAATCTAGAAAAAAATAAAAACAAACACGTATTAATTTTTTTTACTATACTAACCATTACCATAGTTGCAAGGAAATTGGAAATTGTCAGGCTCACTTCATCGGCATCTTGATTCGATTTCCCATCTATGCTGGTAACACTGAAAGCACGGTTCGAATTGTGCTACTAATGCGTATTTCAACCGATTGTGATAAAGTTCATCACACAAGCTTGGGTAAACCCATAAATACTAACAGCACACACAATTTTTTGTATCCGAATCACAAAAACATGTTACTATTAAAAAATAAATACATTAATTAAAATTTTCAAGGATAAAAACATGTTTCAAAACATATGATATTTGATATCTTATGGCTCCGCTCAATCTTAGTTATGGAGTTTTATTTGATGACACTATTATTATGACGCACTGTCATAGTAACAAATCCAAAGGGACTTCGTTGTGCGTACATCGTATAAATGAAATGCTTTGCCTGAATCAATAGTCTCGAGTGCCTTCAATCCACAAATATTTAAAAAAAAGCGTCCACCATCACCTCAGAACACATGTTATTGTGGGACCTAGTTCTTAAAAGGTATCTTTATGTTGTTGTGACACATTTTGTAATTTCTATTACACAACACTTCCTATTAAAAAAAAAAAAGAAACTTGCTTCCATATAACTCGATAAGTGGGCTTTAATTATTGAGAAAAACTTTGCGTCATATGATCAAGGAAAATGGCTGAATTAATTCAAATTGATCTTGAAAATTTTTTAAAACAACATTGGTTTTTCCCTTTTATTTTATTTTATTTAGGATTTATTGTTTAGTTATCCATTCACAAAATACATAAATAATAAACAAAACATATTCATTCACAGAACGCATGTTGTTGTGGGACCTAGATCTTAAAAGGTTTTTATGTATTGCTGTTACACATACTGTTATTCCTATTAAACAATACATTTTAATTAAAAAAAATATTGCGACGCTGATGCATAGGCTGACTTCACCACAGCTCTGGAAACATAGTGCTCTGGATATATAATGAGCTAATATCCATAAAATACTTTAATTAAAAGCTAACCAATATTATGGACTTCGTAGTTCTAATAATAAAAATATTAAAGCAGGCAGTAGTATTCCAACAAACATAAATTCTGTTGTACGAAAAAAAGTAAAAAAAATTTTATCGGAAGTGACAAAGCGGAAGTTAGGATGCAGAACTGTTGTAAACTTTACTAAATGGGTATGTACCAAATTTCATCCAACTCGATTATTAGGTACAGAAGTTATTGAGCTTCCAAAATAACAGGTGCTTGGAGGACCCCCCACCACTTTGTTCACTATCGCTAAAAAAACTAATCAGTTCCTTACCATACATATTTGCATCTTTTTGCAAAGTGTAATCAAAATTACTTAACGAACGAACTTTATCTTTTTCCAAAGTGCCATTAAAATTGATTAATGAATGAAATCTGTATGCTCCCAACAAACTTTAAAAACCAAGTGTAAAAAGTCAGCAGTTGTATGGTAGATCCCCCGCCACTTTGATCAATGTGTCCCAAAAGATGATAATTATCTTCTTATACTAATTGAAATTTTTCCATAAGTTTTATCATAATCACTTCATTATTGTAGGCTGTAGTGTGCATAAAGATACTGAAAAAACTGCCAACAAGAAAAAAAATTTTTTTTTACCGGAAGCAAAACACCGGAAGTTGGGATGCAGAATTTTTGTAAATCATACTAAATGCTTATGTACAAAGTTTCATCCAATTCGATTATCAGGTACAGATGTTATTGAGCTTTCAAAAAAACAGGTGCTCCAGGGACCCCCCACCACTTTGTTCACTTTCGCTCAAAAACTAATCAGTTCTTTGCCATACATGTTTGCATCTTTTTCCAAAGTGTCATCAAAATTCGTTCACGAACGAATGCTGTGTGCTCCCAACAAACATTGAAAAAAGTGTGACACATTAAACAGGTGTTCGGGAGGACCCCCATCACTTATTCCAATATTATCCAAAAACTAATCAGTTCTTTGTTACTTAAGTCTCCATCATTTGCCAAAGTGTCATTAAAATTGAATAATGAATGAAGCCTGTATGCTCCCAACAAACTTAAAAAACAAAGTGTGAAAAGTCAGCATTTGTATGGTAGACCCCCCACCACTTTGATCAATGTGTCCTAAAACATAATAATTATCTTTTCACACTAATTGGAACCCTATTCCATAAGTTTCATCATAATCACTTCATTATTGTAGGCTGTAGTGTGCATAAAGACACTGAAAAAACTTCAAAAAAGTACAAACAAATTTTTTTTACCGGAAGTGAAAAACCGGAAGTTGGGATGCAGAACTATTTTAAACCGTACTACATACTTATGTACCAAGTTTCATCCAATTCGCTTATCACGTACAGAAGTTATTGAGCTTTCAAAAAAACAGGTGCTCCAGGGACCCCCCACCACTTTGTTCACTATCGCTCAAAAACTAATCAGTTCTTTGCCATACATGTTTGCATCTTTTTCCAAAGTGTCATCAAAATTCGATAACGAACGAATGCTGTGTGCTCCCAACAAACATTGAAAAAAGTGTGACACATTAAACAGGTGTTCGGGAGGACCCCCACCACTTATTCCAATATTATCCAAAAACTAATCAGTTCTTTGTTACTTAAGTCTCCATCATTTGCCAAAGTGTCATTAAAATTGAATAATGAATGAAGTCTGTATGCTCCCAACAAACTTAAAAAACAAAATGTGAAAAGTCAGCATTTGTATGGTAGACCCCCCACCACTTTGATTAATGTGTCCTTAAACATAATAATTATCTTTTCACACTAATTGGAACCCTATTCCATAAGTTTCATCATAATCACTTCATTATTGTTGGCTGTAGTGTGCATAAAGACACTGAAAAAACTTCAAAAAAGTACAAAAAAATTTTTTTTACCGGAAGTGAAAAACCGAAGTTGGGATGCAGAACTATTTTAAACCGTACTACATACTCATGTACCAAGTTTCATCCAATTCGCTTATCACGTACAGAAGTTATAGAGCTTTCAAAAAAACAGGTGCTCCAGGGACCCCCCACCACTTTGTTCACTATCGCTCAAAAACTAATCAGTTCTTTGCCATACATGTTTGCATCTTTTTCCAAAGTGTCATCAAAATTCGTTCACGAACGAATGCTGTGTGCTCCCAACAAACATTGAAAAAAGTGTGACACATTAAACAGGTGTTCGGGAGGACCCCCATCACTTATTCCAATATTATCCAAAAACTAATCAGTTCTTTGTTACTTAAGTCTCCATCATTTGCCAAAGTGTCATTAAAATTGAATAATGAATGAAGTCTGTATGCTCCCAACAAACTTAAAAAACAAAGTGTGAAAAGTCAGCATTTGTATGGTAGACCCCCCACCACTTTGATCAATGTGTCCCAAAACATGATAAATATCTTTTCACACTAATTGGAACCCTATTCCATAAGTTTCATCATAATCACTTCATTATTGTAGGCTGTAGTGTGCATAAAGACACTGAAAAAACTTCAAAAAAGTACAAACAAATTTTTTTTACCGGAAGTGAAAAACCGGAAGTTGGGATGCAGAACTATTTTAAACCGTACTACATACTTATGTACCAAGTTTCATCCAATTCGGTTATCAGGTACAGAAGTTATAGAGCTTTCAAAAAAACAGGTGCTCCAGGGACCCCCACCACTTTGTTCACTATCGCTCAAAAACTAATCAGTTCCTTGTCATACATGTTTGCATCTTTTTCCAAAGTGTCATCAAAATTCATTCACGAATGAATGTTTTATGCTCCCAACAAACATAAAAACTTTGTGGAAAAAACCACCTGTTGTATGGTGGACCCCCAACCCTTTATCCAATGTGCTCCAAAAGCTGATAAAATCTTTCTCATGTTATTTAAAAGCTTTTCGCAACGTTTCATGAAAATCGATCGGTAATTGTAGGCTACAGTAGGGATAAACACCTGAAAAAAAAACTTTTTAACCGGAAGTGACAAACCGGAAGTTGGTATGCAGAAATATTGGAAACAGTATTAAAACCTTATATACTAAGTTTCAATAAGATCATAGCTCGAGATCAGAAGTTATTCAAGATTTAAACTTAGAGGTGTTCGGGAGACCCCCAGCCATTTTGTCCAAATTTAAAATGAATCCAGATCTTCTATTTTCAAGTGAACCTGTATCATTTGCCAAAGTTTCATCAAGATCCTATGCAGAAAACTCACCCACCCACCCACCCACCCACCCACACACCCACCCACCCACCCACACACAGACGTACACCAAAATTTTTATTGGCTATTTGGATAGAGGATGGTCCAAAACAAAAGAAAAAACAAAATTTGGGGTATGTAAGATTTTTTTTTTTCACGATAGATTGCATTACTTCACACAATTTAAAATTGTGGTGAAGTAAAAATATATACAGGCATTAAATTCAGTATTTTTTGTGAATGAGATACGAAAAAATATTAAGTTTCACCAATTTAATTTGCCACACGATAAGAAATGCAACAAAGACACCGTGTTAACTGAAAAACAAATCGCATTTATCGAGTATAACAAGCATTTGAAAAAATGTATTTGACTTTTCATAGTTCAACTGATTTATGAATTATTTATTGTATTTAAAGTACAAAATCAAATTCAAATATACTTTTAAAGTCTGGCTTATTGATACAAAAATAATTTTCCAATATTAAATGATTCCAATTCATTAAATAATATCCATTTTGGTTGGATAATATTAAAGAAAAGTGAAACATTTTTACGGTCCAATCTATAAAATACGATTTCTTATTGCTTTTTAGGTTGGCATTACAAGCATTAAGAATCATTGAACCTAAGCACGTAGATGCTATGTTATATATATAGAATTGTATGCGAACGGTAATATGTTTTATGATAATGTTTTGAAAATTAAAATTGAATTGCTTTTCATATTGACAAAACCAATCAAAATAATTGCTTAGGGTTTCTGAAAATGAAATTGAACAACAGTAAGATTTTTTGGCACAAAATAATTATCACAAAAAAATTACTGCGCCTTTTACTGGTTTTCGTTCATATTTATTTGTTTAACAAATAAACGAATATTTTGGAAAATATAATAATGGCGTAAAAATTGAATAAATAAAAAATGAAAGAACAACAAAAATTGGAAAATTAAACGAAATTTAATTTTCAGTAAATTATGCTCTAAACTTTCAATCAGATTATACGGTTTCAATGTTATCGTCGATTTTAGTTCTTGTGTTGCCTAGCTGAGGAGTGAGGTTATACTGATAAACCACTTAAGGCACAAGAGGATCGTTACCGTTGGGTTCACCGAGGCTAACTGAATCTACTGACAGCTAGCATTATACCACAGTGCCCGCCTATTGATAACCCGTTTAAATTATTATATATTGACTTTGTAGTCAATATATCATATATCACATTATAGCAAATAAACGTTTTATGATTTTCATGTAAACTTGAATTACGTACTGCATATAAATGTTTTTTAACAATTAAATTTAATTATTAATTTAACATTTGTAACAGTTTATTTTATAGCCCAAAACTGGTAAAATTTGAATAAAAGTGAAATGCTAAATTTTTGTCATTTTTTGTTATCTTGTTTTATTGCTTCTTTTAAAATTGTTGGTAATATGCCCATATGTATGTTTTTTTATTGTTTGGTTTTTTATTTAATAAATTGCTTAGTATTTTGTAAATGTTGTATTGTTTTCTTTGTTTTTCCTACGCAAATTATTCTTTGCAAACAATTATCGTTGTTTTTATTTCTTTTTTTAATATTTTAACAACAAAGATGTAATAATATTAAGATTAACATCATCTTCCTTACACAAAGTTGCCACAGCGAAATTATTAATGATGTTACTCTTTTATTTGCAAAACGGCATTCAAACATCTAAAACTTGGTTGAAATAATTTTAGAGATCAAACCAAAGGTGAGGCCTGCAGCTAAATGTTGTAACTGTGAAGTGATAAGTTTTTAATGAAAAGTTTATGTTTCATAAACATTTTATGTTTCTCCAAAAAATTAAGCAAACAAAATAAAAGAAAATCATTCTTTTGTGTGTCAAAAGAATGATTTTCTTTGACGTTATTTTTTTGACACACTCATAGTTCAATAATCAAGCTTCTGTTCTCACATACCAATCCCGACCATCAACATTTCTCATTGTTACTTAAAATAAAGGTTTTTAAGCCAAAAGCATTAATTTTTTTTTTGACATGCTTAATTATTTTTTTACACACTGCCGATACAGTTATCAAACACATCGACCTTTCATCTCTTACAATTAAATTGTCCTACTTTTAGAAGCAAAGCTTATTATTAACGATGGATTATCGATTCCTTATTATATTTTGAATAAAAGTTTCACATGAGAAATGGAATTATTAGAAACTTAGGCGCACATTCTTAAAATGCACCTCAAATCAACATCAATCTGTAGTTTAGTTTTGGAAACGACTGTCTCAATCAAAGTACCCCAATTTGAAAAAAGCTGCTTGCAGATTTTTCTCCATATTCGGCACATCATTCACACTGTTGTGAATCACTTTTTCCAACAATGAAATTTATAACATCAAAGCAACGTTCAAAACTTACAAATAACAAGGTTCACAATTTACAAGCGTCGTACCGCGCTAACGAAATATGAACCCGATTTCAAACAAGTTACAAACACATATGTCATCTACTAGCAATCAATAGCTGTCAATGCCATGTTACAAAATTTAAATATATTTATGTATTCATAATTAAAGTATTTGCTTGAAGACGGTGTATGCAACTTGCACGGAAATAAAAATTCCATAACAACTTTGATATTTTATTTTTTTAACGAGAATTTATTGACATCCGGGTCCACGTGTAACGAAGTTTGGCCATCTCTGATATATAGCTCTCAAATTAATTTTCAGATTTTAGAAAGTTGTTGCAACACATATGGTCCCCACCAAACGCTAACGAATAACGCAGACTGTTTCTTTACTCCATCTATGTGACGTACTATTAAAAATTCAGCCTTTACAAACTGTTTGCAATTGTTGGTCGCTCTCCTCTCGGACTAATATATCAAGTATCCAGAAAAATAGTAATAATCTTAATAAATTGAATCTATACTTTATTTCATTATCTTTATCTACAGTTTTTATTGTAAACTAGCAGGACCCGGCGTGCTTTGCTACGCTTATAAATAAAGTTTGTGCACAGACATTTTGTTGACGTAGTAGCAATGATTTCAAAAATTGGTAATGAGAAATGATAGCGTAATTTTTAATTTTTGTTTTTAAAAATATGAATGAAAAATAATCAATACTTTAGCTCATCAGTTCGGATATATGAAAAATGTGCGATCAAATAAGTTTTCGAGCAAGCTATAAAAAAATTTAAATGACTTGTTGAATTGGTAGAAGTGTGTCATCACAAATGTTCACAGTGCTCATGCATTGTATCTGTACCCGACACGAAACACATACAAACTGTTCTTAAGAAGTTTTTCTGAGAAAAAATGAAAAATGCTGTCCATCATCTAGTGAATTACAATAATTACTTTGATCTTGATCACTCACAAAATCTCTCAAAACTCTGTTTTTTACACCAAATAGTGTAAAAGTTTTGTTTATTTAACATTATGCCCGTCGCGTATTGCCGCTATCTCATAAGAAAAAAATTTCGAGAAAACTCGTAAAGATAACATTCAATTTACATTGTGTCATTTTTGTTGCAACTTATTTATTTTAATATGGAACGAATTTCAAAATGTCGTTTTAATTCTATTTATTTATTCGAGTACTTGTGGGTACACTATATTTTTTGTTTTTCCGTCTGGTGCATACACGAATAAATCAGAAGGTTTTCCTAACGCGCCAGCCACATACAGTTGTCCATGTGAGAAGAACGGATTCTCCAAAACTAGTCCACATACTTGCAGTAAATGTCCGTGTGCTTTGGTGATGGTAATTGCAATGATGATGGAATCATCAATGTTGGGATCATTGAAATATGTGGCCTGTCTGTCATGGCAACACTACATCTTCCTCTTCGAATTTTCCACTCAAAATTGTAGTTTCAATGACATTGCTCATCATCTTTTTCACCGAAGTTCAAAAAAGTTTATGCAATTTCAAAATATGTGACATTTTTTATTACAATATGTGCCACAACAAAACATAAAAACCTTTTAAGACCTAGGCTCTGCTACATAATGCTTTTTAAGACGTTGATAGACGCAAATTTCTTTTTTTTAAATTCTTCTTAAGGAATGGAAAACTTAATAATAAATCCTTTCACATAATAATGTACGACATATGGCAATATTTCATTATAGGATGGAAGAAATAAAAAGAATATACTTTTTTTTCAAATTTGCAGGAAAAAAGCTAAAATTAGGTTCCTAATTATCCTAGTTCTAGAAGCATATACCAAGATCTTGTAACGCATTGTTTTCCCCAAGCCAGCATATATAATAGTTATATGGAAGCTCATTTGTTCGAGCAAGCTAAAAGCTCATTCTTTTGAAAAATAAAAAAAATTACGTCCATCAACACCTTAGAAAGCATGTTGTTATGGGACCTTTTTCTTAAAAGGTTCTTATGTGTTGTTGTGATTCCTGTTGTTGTATTGTAATTCCTACTACCCAACACATTTTATTTAAAAAAAATAGACTGCTATCGTGAAAGAATATCCCATAACTAAGACTAAGGGTACTATCCATGATTTCACTTATCCCCTTAATAGTACTTATCCCCTTAGTTAATACTTATCCCCTTAGTGATATCTTACTGCCATTGTCAGTAGTATACGATATCTCACGTTAACTGATTTGCCAATAGCAGGTACTAAAGTACGCGGTTTTGTCACATCCATAGATCCAAAATTTTAAATTTTACATATGTTCCTGCGGGCGGGCAGATATTATAAATTCATTGGTATTAATGCATTATAACTATTTACAAATCACTATTGCTATTGTGTTGCCGGCTAAGGGCCACATTTTTAATTTGTTTGTTTATCATAACTGCTATCCATGTTTGATTATACATAAGCTTTGCTTCTTTGTATAGTATTTGTGCGAATTCCATTTCATAATTTTGAGCTTTTAATCGATGTTATCAACTATCTTTCTTAGTTCAAGAAACATGTATTACATACAATTGCAAACAAATAACATATTTAGTGTAGATGATAAAATATGTAACATCAGTATGTGTTTAATTCAAATACATATAGTTTTGATATACAAATGTAATTGTTTCAGATTAAACTTTCATTTTTCAATTTCATTAAATTATGTTCAACAAAAAAAATTGATCAAAGGAATCTAACCGTATAAAACGATATTTAAAGAAAAATCAAATTAAATTATTATCAACATTTAGGCAGAAAGAACCCCTTAAGATAATTATAATGGCCCTGGGGTTCCATTCAAAAAAAAAATTTGCCTGTTACCTATGCGCTAACAACTTCCCAAAGTTTCATGATGATCGGATAAATAGTATATTAATGCATAAACGACCAACGTACCTACTTTCAATTTTATATATATATATAGATAGATAGATGAAAAACGTGATCTACATAGGTGAAAAAGTCGAAATTTGAACTTGACCATTTTTGATTTTTCTGAAACTTAGTATGAAGTAGTATGGACAAAATAAAAAATACAACTTATTTTAAAATTTTTTTAACGTGCATAGTTTGAGCATAGGGGCCACCCCAACATGCATGAAAAATGAAAAGTCTGCCAATCCGATGTAATTTTGAAATTAAATTGCTTAAGAACGGCTATACCGATTTCATCAAACTTTGATAAATTTGATAAATCATCATTGATTTGATTTGAACATTTGATAAATGATTAGTTAGTCGTTTGAAAAAAAAATTAATTAATTGTTTTTGTAATTAATTTTTAGATAAAAATATTAAAAAAAACGTTTTTTAAGATGGCGCTAGGGTCGAAGATCAATTGGAATTTAATTTAATTAATTTTTTTTCTGAAAATAGTTCTATCCTTACTCTAAAATATTTCAAATTTACAAAAGGTGTTAATTCGTGTTCTTGAGATATTTAATTTTAAAGATTTTAGTCCTAATAAAAATTCTAATTTTTCATAATTTTTTCAAACAATTTCCATTAACAAAAAATTGGAAATTCAATTAAATTTTAACTTTTTTTTTAGATGTAGTTCTATCCTTACTTTAAAATATATCAAATTTACAAAGAGGCGTTAATTCGTGTTCTTGTAGATATTTAATTTTAAAGATTTTTGGTCCAACTAAAATTCGAATTTTTCATCATTTTTTCGAACTTCGGTGGTTAAAATTTTCGTTGATAAAAATTGTTCGAAAAAATAATGAACAATTAGAATTTTAGTCGGACTAAAATCTTTACAATTAAATATCTCAAGAACACGAATTAAAGCCTCCTTGTAAATTTGAAATATTTTAAAGTAAAGATAGAACTATTTTCAGAAAAAAAATTAATTAAATTCCAATTGATCTTCGACTCTAGCGCCATCTTTAAAAAAGTTTTTTTAATATTTTTATTTAAAATCTAATTAAAAAATCGTTTAATTTACTTTTTTTTTCAAATGACTAACTAATCATCTATCAAACCAAAAAAGTTTGATGAAATCGGTATATCCGTTCTTGAGCAATTTAATTTCAAAGTAACATCGGATTGGCAGAATTTTCATTTTTCATGCATGTTGGGGTGCTCAAACTATGTACTTTAAAAAATTGTAAAATTTTTCGGTCTAGAACACGTTTTCTTCTATAGGTGAAAACACGTGAAATCAGCAAAAAACATCCAATTTTGGAAATGAGGTTTTAATTTTGTATATTTAAGTATTGGAATTCATTGACATCAATAAAAAAAATTTCTGCGTTTTTAGTTTTTTTTTACCCTGTCTTAAGATACCGGGTGATGAAAAATCAAGAAATTGCTCGAATGTGATGTATTGAAATAGCTCTACAGTCAAAACTACTGGACTGATTTTAATGTTATATAGCTCAAAATGTAGGTATTGAGCAGAGCTAATCAAAATAGTAATTTACATTATATGACCTTGAACACTTTCTTTTAGAAAAATAACGGTAAAAAATTCAAATTCGATTTTCTAGAAATGCGTATTTTTTAAATTTTTGATTTTTTAATATGTGAAAGGTACATATGTTACTAACACTAAAAAAAAAATTCAGGAGGGGAAAATTTTTTGTTTCTTTTTTATTAATTTTATTGCAACACGCCTTAAAATTTTTCATCATAAAAAAAGTGGAGTTTAAAAATGAACAGTTTTGTTTTTGGATTTGCATATATGTATTTGTAATAAAATTTTGATTTTAACTCTAAATAAGTGTCTACAAGGACGCAACACCAGGTCCACGAAGGAGAACTATAAACTGGCAAGACAAGCCGTTACAAAGCTATGTAGACGAACGAAGAGAGAATGGTGTAAGAGACAGTGTGAGGAGATTGAAAGCTTCAATAAGGAACATCAATCGCGTAACTTTTTTCAACAGGTTAAAACCTTAAAGAAGGGCCCTCAAACTAGATCGACTGCTATTCAAAACGAAGATGAGGAGCTACAAGAAGACCTTAAAAATATTTTAGATACTTGGGCCGCTTATTTTGAGAATCTTCTCAACTTAAGTGACAAGCAACAAGTCGGGCGACGAGCAAAGCTTATTCGTGCGTCAAAGGTACATGAAGACAAACCAACCAAAGAGGAATTCGAAGCGGCGCTGTCAAAATTAAAACGCAATAAAGCACCTGGTATCGACGATATAACATCCGAAATGATTGTACATGGTGGCGAAACTCTATCCTTAAGATTGTTTGAACTTGTTCAAATGATCTGGAGGACTGAAAATATGCCACAGCACTGGAACATAGCTATGCTGATACCAATCCATAAAAAAGGTAAACGCCTACAATGTGCAAACTACAGAGGAATCGCTCTCCTTTGCACAGCATAAAAGATTTTTTCCTACATTTTGCTATCCAAAATCAATCCTCTTGCTGAACAACTGTTTGGAGAATATCAGTGTGGTTCCCGGCGGGACCGAGGTACTACCTAATAAGGATGATTTTGGAAAAGTGTCGAGAGTTCAACATACCTGTGCACCAACTTTTCATTGATTTCGAGTAGGCCTGCGGCTCTCTCGAACGAGCGACTCTATGTTCGTCTGCTCTTGTGTCAATGGGAATTTCTAGTAAATCACTATGGTATCACTATGCAAAATGACAGTGCAGAACTCTCAATGCTGTGCGCGAGTAGAGAACGAAATATCAAAGTTTTTTAAAGTCGACTCTGGTTTAAGACAATGTGATGCTCTTCTATGCTCTTAAATTTTGCCTATAAATATGTGTACCGTCAAAAGAAACTACCGACTAATAACAATATCTTGTCAATAAACTCAGTACAGATGATTGCTTACGCTGATGATGTTGTCATCCTCGGCCGAAGTGAAGCTGTTATGAGTGAGACTTTTAAGTCGCTTGAGAGTGGTGCTAGGAAAATTAGTTTGCAAATTAACTACAATAAAACCAAACATATGAATGTTTCAAGAGAGGCAGAGGCAGAGAAGCTCAGATCGCTGCAGGTAATCGAAGTTTCTACTCAATTTAACCTCTCCTTGGATCACCGTATGTATCAACTAACACCAAGCTCAAGTTATACAAGACATTGATTAGACCGGTTGTGATGTATGGGTCACAAACGTGGACCCTTACACAAAATGACGAATCGCATTTATCTGTATTTGAGCGTAAGATCCTACGCTACATTTTTGGTCCACTTAAGACAGACGATGGAGAGTATAGAACCCGGTATAACTTTGAGATTAGAGACCTTCTTAAGGGTCCTGATATAATAGGTTGTATCCGTTCTAATAGGATTGCTTGGTTTGGGCATGTTCTACGAGCCGATTCACAGTCTGGAATGATTAGAAAAATGTAAGTTAGGACCCCAGGAAGTGGGCGACCGCGAGATAGACCATGACTACAATGGGAGACTGACGTAATAAAAGACCTTAAAAAATTGGTTGCCATGGTAATTATGTCGCTGTTGCGAATGAGCGTGGTGAATATTCAAAGCTGATTAGCCTGGCAACGCTCCTACATGGAGCATGAACGCCTTAAAAAAAAAAGAAAAGTAAAACCGTGAAAGGTTTTTCATTTATTTTCGTAAATCTTTATTAAATTATGAAAGAACAATAAAAATTTAACTTTGAACTAATTTAGAAAAATTAACAAACATCAGTCTAGATTACAATGAGGGTGGTTTTATGTTACACATGAAAATTTTTAATAATTTGTGATTTGGTTGTTAATATAAATATATCTTTAGAAAGAAAAGTGTGTGAAAAACGATTTAATAATGTTATTTTTCTACTTTATTCAATATTATTCTATCGTAGTGGAAAATAATAATATATATTTAAATTTAAAAATTGGATAAAATTAATGAAAATATATCCAATAAATTGGATAAAAAAGGAAGTTTTAAAAACACAACTTTTAAGCCAATTGAATTTGTAAACGCAAATCTGCGTTTTTAACAATATCCCTGAATTCTGAAAACCATAGATTTTGAACAAATTCACATTAGTATGGTAAATTTTAAACGCAAAATATAGCTCAGAACTTAACTAGGATAGACCTATTTTAAACATAGTTACCAGCTCCACTAGCTACGGAGAGAAAGCTTGCTTCAGAAGTTGCATTATGGAACATTTGAAAAGGAGTTAATGATATAAATTGAAGAGAACAATTAAAAAAAGTCGGGTCAAGTGCGAATATAACTCGCTCGCCGAGGGTTCCGTGTATATAATAATATGAAAAAACAGTATTTGCTAATGTAATTATACGTTGGGTTGAATTTTACCCATAACTGTGACATAATGGTGGCAACATTTTTGAATTTAATTCGTTTATTAGTCAAACATAAATACAGTTTTTCTCGATAACAAACCGATAACAAACGGTTACAATTCTTGGACCATGAAGATTACTAGATTGCAATGGTCAGCCCGATTAATGTTTTTATGCCGAGTTCATCTGACTAACCATAATCTATTCAATATTATTTTAGAACCCTAATATTATAAAATATTTTCTGAATTAGTTACTAAATTATACATTTGCTGCAAAGTAACAAAATTGATCCTCAAAAAATTGATCAAAGAATTCAAAATTCTACGTGAAATTCTTCACAAAAACACGATTTTAAATCGAAAATGGTGACTTTGAAAATTTCGGAAAACGGTTTTAGACTAGAAACAAAATAACCTTTCATATAACACCCCACTTGTCCAGGTCACAAATAACTTTTTTTCGAAATTTCTTCTTTCAACCCCTTTCTAAGGAACATTTGAAATAATGAGATAACCGCTATAGTTTTCGTTCAATCTTTACAACATTGTCTATAACCGTGAATTTTTTCAATTTTTCGCTTTTCTGTAATGTTCGAAGATAAAGAGTGGGAGAGAAACAACTTTTCACATTTTTATAAATAAGTCAGAAACCGTGTTTTCGAAAATTACAAAAAAAATATTTTGAACTACAAAAAAAATCACCTTTCATATGACACCCCACTTGTCCAGGTCCAAAATATTTTTTTTTCAAAATTTCTACTCACAACCCCCTCCAAAGAACAATTGAAATTATAACGACCAAAAAAAAATTTTCATTTTTTTTTTGCCAAGTTCCTACAACCGTGAATTTTTTTAAATTTTTTCGTTTGTAATGTTCGAAGATAAGTGGGGGGTACAAAACTAAAATTTCACTTTTTCCAAAATAAGTCAAAAACTGTGCTTTCGAAAATTACAAAAAAAATTGTTTTAGACTAGAAAAATAATAACCTTTCATATGATACCCCATTTGACATGACCAAAAATATTTTGTTTGCGTAATTTTCACTCTCAACCCCCTCCAATGAACATTTGAAATTATAACAACCAAAACAAAAAAACGGATTTTTGTATGCAAAATTCCTACAACCTTGAATTTTTTCAATTTTTTGCTTTTGTAATGTTCGAGGTTAAGGTGGGGGACAAAAAAATAAACACACGTTTTTGGAAATAACTTAAAAACTAAGCAGTCGATAATTCATTGAAAAGACTTTTTGAAATATTTGAATTTTTTTTGATTTTTTTAAACCAAACTCGATTCCTTAAAACAAACTTTTGTTTTACTATCTCCTTATCAATGTCCATAAAATATTGATAAAAACAAATATTCATAATTTTCTTGTTTCCAGTAGGCGTGGACAAATACATTGTATAACTGTAAAAAATTTCAAGTTGATAGCACTTATAATTTTTGAAAAAATCGATTATGTAGAAATTCGGACGGACACCGAAGTCTCACCAATAGGGTACCGTTTTTACTTTTTCAAAGTACGGAACCCTAAAAATATAAAAATCCAGAAAAAACTTAAAACTTAAAAACTTAAACCTCTTAAACCTCTTAAGCAAGTTTAAGGAAGCAAACTGTCGATCAAATTGTTGATACAAATAAAGGTTGGTTTGAAAGATTTACATACATCACTGTTTGCATAATATAAAAGTGAACGGTAGGCTGCTCTATTATATTAGCAACTCGTGAATATTACAACACCGAATAATTGAAAATATTTTTGGAATAAATAACTAACAAGCCGATATTTCAAAAATTGAAAATAATGCTCCTGTATGTAAATGTCCGGTGGCCAAGGAACGCTTTACTTTGCTTCGTAAAACTTTATTTTTTATTTTTTATCACTTGATTAATATCTTCAAAAACTAAGGAGCTCTCAAAAGATGTAATAAACTCGATTTGGCAACCGAACAAAAACGCTTGGATGACATCATTTCTTAAAGTTCACTGAAATTTGAAACAGGTAGGGAAGTGAAATGCCAATTGGTTTATAACGATGCATTAGCTGACAGACTTTAAATAATTTTTTTATTAGATAATTGGTCTTTTAAAAGATTTTCAATTTAACTCAACATAATTAATCATTAATACTTTTTTTAGACTGTTTAGCGTGTCTGCAACTCATTGCTCGAACCATTGCTGGTTATAGCACAACTTCACTATTTTTTAAAATTTATTATTAATTTCAATTCTGACTTATAATTAGAAATTAAATACATGTTTATTACCCTGAAAAAATATTTCAATTTACGTATGTTCATTTAATAAATTTCTTATCATCTATTTATTATTTAACTATTGCTTATAGCACTAATTCTTCATATATTCCTTTAAGCTTAAATTTATGTAGATTCCAAATGTCTAATTTTGGCTGGAGTTGGGTAAAGGCTTTAGTTGGGTAAAGCAAGCAACGAAAATATTTTTCAAAGTTCGTTTCTGTAATACTTCGAATTTGTTAATTTTGTAACTCGCATATCCACTTCAAAACGGGGTTAGATATCAAAAAGAAGCTGGATGTACACGGAGTGTAAAAGTAAAAAAGTATGAAATATCTATATACACTGAAAAAAACATGTCCTATTTCTAATCGAAAGGCAGTTGTCTCAACCTCACCGTGCGGTCAGATATGGCGAATCAAACTACGAAATTGCTTCAACAACTCTACAATTATAAACCGATGAAGTTGAGACAATCACACGAAATATATATGTGAAAATAAAATATAGTTCAATTAATCTCAAATACTTAAACTTTAAAATGAAAAATTCATGATATAAGGCCAAAGAACATTTTTTTCACGGAAAAAGTTATTAACTTTATTCAACTACTGTTATATTGGATATAACACTTTATATGTTAAATAAACCTCATTCTGTTGTCAGGAAAATGTTATCGACCCAATCACGGTGAAATTGTTTGCAAATAATTTTTCTTTCCATGAAACTGCCAACTTCGGGATGAGGTTGTCATTACTTCAATTTGTTTTTCAGTGTAGACAAGTTAGGCAAGTGTTTTAAACAATCCTTACTTTAAAATATATCAAATTTACACAGAGGCTTTAATTCGTGTTCTTGAGATATTTAATTTTAAAGATTTTTAGTCCGACTAAAATTCTAATTGTTCATTATTTTTTCGAACAATTTTTATCAACAAAACATTTTAAACACAGAAGTTCAAAAAAATGATGAAAAATTCGATTTTTAGTCGGACTAAAAATCTTTGAAATTAAATATCTCAATTATCCAAATTAACTCCTCTTTTTAAATTTAAATCAATGGCTGACACTTGTGAAATCAATGGCTGACACTTGGTCAATTTGTAGTTCTATATGTATTAACATTAGACTACATTAAGGGAATTTTAAATTTATTGGAAACAATCAATAATGACTATACAATCGTGACTTAGGATGTTAATTAGAATAGAAATGTTCCCCATTCTATGAATTCACACAAAGTATTGTCTAGAAATTTAATGCAAAAAATCCCATATAATGTAAAAGCATTTCCATAATATGGAGTCTAATGACAGTGGAAAAATTCAACTTAAGTAAAAAATAATTAAGTGATGAAGAAGTTTCAACTTTGAAATTGTCATCGCCTCAACGGCGTAATCGATAGCGTGTCTGCCCAAGGATTCGAGCCGGGCACTGACGAGGATAGGTTCGAATCTGATCCGAAACACGTAAAATGTGAATTGTAGTTTTTTTCTGAGAAACTTCAAACCATACCTTTGAATTGAAAATATTCCAATTACTTCTTTACTTACTTGAGTTTAATTGATCTCAAAAATCCATAATAAATTAATTTTTTTGAAACGATTAAATTAATCATCTATCAAACAAAAAAAAGTTTGATGAAATTGGTATGGCTGTTCTTGAGCAATTTAATTTCAAAGTTACATCGGTTTGGCAGAATTTACATCTTTTATGCATCTTGGGGATGAAGTTTTCTCATGTTCGTTGACCACTACTACTTTTTGTTACTATATGCAGAGCGTTTAGCTGTAAATTCGATCGACATCCTACTTGTAATAATATTTACGACCTCATCATATGTCAGTCTGTAGGTCGTGTTGTTAGGTATAACATGAGATTGTGTTTTCACCGCTGATGCACATATGGGTAATATGATAACACTACTGAAAAACTTCCTGATCGGTTGTTTAGGACCACCATTGATTGCCATAATCCTTGCAAGAGCAGCCCCACTCATTGGGCTTTGTCACCAGCATAAATCAGGTGGTTTTTGAAGATGATGCTCTGGTAGTTAAGTCTGTGGTAGAAAAACTCCAAGATACCCCTGGTGCTGGCCAAATGTTATGGTCTGTTTACCATCCTAGATATCGATACTTTCCACAACTTTTCGTTTACTCATTAGTTTGACTTCTGTTTTCTGGTCGGCTAACTCTAGTCCTGTGTTCAGCCATGCTCTAACGCTGATTATGGTCTGCATACAGTTAGCAATAATATTGGTGAAGTTCTTGACAACAACAACTATGGCAATGTTATCTGCATAGCCGATAATCGTTGTTTATTTGGGTATACGTACTCTGAGTACACCGTCGTACATGATGTTCCATAACAGTAGTCTAAAGATCGATTCCTGGGGCACCCCTCTTGTTATATTGTACTTCTTCGAATCTGCTTCGGTATCATAGATCAGCTTTCTTCCAGTTAAGTAACTAGCTATTATACAGTATTGTTAATACTAATACCAAAGAAACAGTATTCTTTATCACCTTCTAGCCATATTTTACCTCTCAATGGGCTATGCACTTGTATGTGTGTGTTTGTTTTGTAAAGTTTAAAAAAAATTAGTTTATAAATTGAACTATCAACTTTTATGTTTCACATCTGCTGGGTGTCCCGTGACAGCCTACTTTTTTATTTTGTCCATACTATTTATATGCCAAGTTTCAGAAAAATCACAAATGCTCAAGTTCAAATTTCAACGTTTTCACCTGTGTAGATCATGTTTTTCATCTATTCTAAAATCTAAATCATGTTCCTGGCTACCACTAGACAATACGTTAATAATTTTCTAAATATCAGAAACATTGTGAGTAACTGGGCACCAGCTTATCTTAATGCTACATAAATGCTACTACCTACATAAATGCAAAATCTGTATCTGCATTTAATTTATTATAATAAATTTTTCAACACTTTTTTTATATAAACATCATCGGTTGGAGTGTGTTCTTTTATTTTAAAATTAAGTGTGCATATTTATAAATTTTACTTTGATTTCCTTCCTTACTATTTTTGTTAATTTTTTAATCGCATAAACAAATGTTTTGATGATAATTTTATTGGATTTTTAATGTGAATCTATCATGTTTTATGTAAATATTAAAATCTGCTAACTTTCTTAATAAATATTTATTCATGATTTTCTTTCGTTTTTTTTTTCATTGTGTATTTTGCAAAACTTACTTCCAATAACATTCGATTGAGATTAGGAATAAAATACGAATGATCATTATTTATCTGGACTTCACTAGCATGAACTATTTAATGCATTTAAGATATGCATATAAACAAATTTTGTTTTAATTTCATAAGTAATATCATTGATTGAAGATGAAAACACTTTGCAAGCGCTTAAGTTATGCTAACATTCAATCACACAATACTAAGCAATACCAATTATATATGCAAAATATATAATTTGATCAAAAATTGACATCAAAATTTATCTTTATATAAACATGAGAACAATAGCTTTTTCTGATTTTCTTTTATTTTCATTCATTGTCTTTCATTAATGCTTTTCCATATGTTCCAATATGAAATTGGGTATTTCACAAAAACTTTTAGCAAAGAAAAAAGTCAGGCAAGTGCGAATATAATTCGCTCGCTGAGGGTTCCGTGTATATAATATGAGAAAAAAACAGTTTTTGTAAGTATAGTTTCAAGTTGGGTTGAATCTTACCCAAAGCTGTTTATGGTGGCTAAAGAAAGCTTCAATAACGCCAGCTTCTAAATTATTTAATTCAGTAAATTATTTGTGATATAACATCACCCCGATGGAAAATCTCCCATCAAGAATAATATGAGAACTGAATCTAAAAAATTATGGTGCAAATTATGAAACTTTTTGCAATCCATACAATTTTAGAGCGATCTAGTTTCGAACCAATGAAAAAATTTTAAACTTTAAAAAAGTTTATCATTCTCATCAGGGCTAGCCGACTAGATAAACTCTACCAAAAAATGTCAACGCTAATGTATATAAACCAAAAATTAGGTTACAACACTAGCGAAGTGTAAAAACAAAAAATTTACATAAACATACATTTAATAAATTCAGGTTTAGTCAATTAATTTCTCTGGTGATCACTGTTTTGTTATACTCTAGACATTCTAGTATTGAATAACAAACTTGTATCTGTGAGAAGAAGATGACTAGTCTTCACTTGTGTCTATTGACACATGATCAACAATTAATTCAGTAAATTATTTGTGATATAACATCACCCCGATGGAAAATCTCCCATCAAGAATAATATGAGAACTGAATCTAAAAAATTATGGTGCAAATTATGAAACTTTTTGCAATCCATACAATTTTAGAGCGATCTAGTTTCGAACCAATGAAAAAATTTTAAACTTTAAAAAAGTTTATCATTCTCATCAGGGCTAGCCGACTAGATAAACTCTACCAAAAAATGTCAACGCTAATGTATATAAACCAAAAATTAGGTTACAACACTAGCGAAGTGTAAAAACAAAAAATTTACATAAACATACATTTAATAAATTCAGGTTTAGTCAATTAATTTCTCTGGTGATCACTGTTTTGTTATACTCTAGACATTCTAGTATTGAATAACAAACTTGTATCTGTGAGAAGAAGATGACTAGTCTTCACTTGTGTCTATTGACACATGATCAACAATTAATTCAGTAAATTATTTGTGATATAACATCACCCCGATGGAAAATCTCCCATCAAGAATAATATGAGAACTGAATCTAAAAAATTATGGTGCAAATTATGAAACTTTTTGCAATCCATACAATTTTAGAGCGATCTAGTTTCGAACCAATGAAAAAATTTTAAACTTTAAAAAAGTTTATCATTCTCATCAGGGCTAGCCGACTAGATAAACTCTACCAAAAAATGTCAACGCTAATGTATATAAACCAAAAATTAGGTTACAACACTAGCGAAGTGTAAAAACAAAAAATTTACATAAACATACATTTAATAAATTCAGGTTTAGTCAATTAATTTCTCTGGTGATCACTGTTTTGTTATACTCTAGACATTCTAGTATTGAATAACAAACTTGTATCTGTGAGAAGAAGATGACTAGTCTTCACTTGTGTCTATTGACACATGATCAACAATTAATTCAGTAAATTATTTGTGATATAACATCACCCCGATGGAAAATCTCCCATCAAGAATAATATGAGAACTGAATCTAAAAAATTATGGTGCAAATTATGAAACTTTTTGCAATCCATACAATTTTAGAGCGATCTAGTTTCGAACCAATGAAAAAATTTTAAACTTTAAAAAAGTTTATCATTCTCATCAGGGCTAGCCGACTAGATAAACTCTACCAAAAAATGTCAACGCTAATGTATATAAACCAAAAATTAGGTTACAACACTAGCGAAGTGTAAAAACAAAAAATTTACATAAACATACATTTAATAAATTCAGGTTTAGTCAATTAATTTCTCTGGTGATCACTGTTTTGTTATACTCTAGACATTCTAGTATTGAATAACAAACTTGTATCTGTGAGAAGAAGATGACTAGTCTTCACTTGTGTCTATTGACACATGATCAACAATTAATTCAGTAAATTATTTGTGATATAACATCACCCCGATGGAAAATCTCCCATCAAGAATAATATGAGAACTGAATCTAAAAAATTATGGTGCAAATTATGAAACTTTTTGCAATCCATACAATTTTAGAGCGATCTAGTTTCGAACCAATGAAAAAATTTTAAACTTTAAAAAAGTTTATCATTCTCATCAGGGCTAGCCGACTAGATAAACTCTACCATTTTTTGTTTTTACACTTCGCTAGTGTTGTAACCTAATTTTTGGTTTATATACATTAGCGTTGACATTTTTTGGTAGAGTTTATCTAGTCGGCTAGCCCTGATGAGAATGATAAACTTTTTTAAAGTTTAAAATTTTTTCATTGGTTCGAAACTAGATCGCTCTAAAATTGTATGGATTGCAAAAAGTTTCATAATTTGCACCATAATTTTTTAGATTCAGTTCTCATATTATTCTTGATGGGAGATTTTCCATCGGGGTGATGTTATATCACAAATAATTTACTGAATTAATTGTTGATCATGTGTCAATAGACACAAGTGAAGACTAGTCATCTTCTTCTCACAGATACAAGTTTGTTATTCAATACTAGAATGTCTAGAGTATAACAAAACAGTGATCACCAGAGAAATTAATTGACTAAACCTGAATTTATTAAATGTATGTTTATGTAAATTTTTTGTTTTTACACTTCGCTAGTGTTGTAACCTAATTTTTGGTTTATATACATTAGCGTTGACATTTTTTGGTAGAGTTTATCTAGTCGGCTAGCCCTGATGAGAATGATAAACTTTTTTAAAGTTTAAAATTTTTTCATTGGTTCGAAACTAGATCGCTCTAAAATTGTATGGATTGCAAAAAGTTTCATAATTTGCACCATAATTTTTTAGATTCAGTTCTCATATTATTCTTGATGGGAGATTTTCCATCGGGGTGATGTTATATCACAAATAATTTACTGAATTAATTGTTGATCATGTGTCAATAGACACAAGTGAAGACTAGTCATCTTCTTCTCACAGATACAAGTTTGTTATTCAATACTAGAATGTCTAGAGTATAACAAAACAGTGATCACCAGAGAAATTAATTGACTAAACCTGAATTTATTAAATGTATGTTTATGTAAATTTTTTGTTTTTACACTTCGCTAGTGTTGTAACCTAATTTTTGGTTTATATACATTAGCGTTGACATTTTTTGGTAGAGTTTATCTAGTCGGCTAGCCCTGATGAGAATGATAAACTTTTTTAAAGTTTAAAATTTTTTCATTGGTTCGAAACTAGATCGCTCTAAAATTGTATGGATTGCAAAAAGTTTCATAATTTGCACCATAATTTTTTAGATTCAGTTCTCATCTAAATTATTTATATTGGAAAATACATTATCAATTGTGGTAGCCTCAACTGTTGTTGGTTCATGAATTTTTCTTTGTAAATTTTTTTGTAGAAAATAGTTTGAGAGCCAGTTTTGAGGATTTTTATTGAAACCAACGGAAAAAACGGAGAAAAAGTGTCGTCAAATTATTTCCAACGAGTGCATTGTTAACACAGTCGAGTGATTTGTCTACTGAACATTGGGGAGATCGGTATAGTATACCAACAGGATTTGTACTTCAGCTAGTTGAACATTCACAATGACTGCCAGCAGAGCTAAACTCAAAGTGATGGTGGCTACTATTTTTCTGCACTGGTGGTACTGTATCAGACTTAACGAAAAGAACAGATCCCCAACCTCGATTAACTTGACTGTAACAATTTTCTAGTTCAACAGTAGTTCAATAGTTCAAAAATTTCAAAAATGTTTGTAATTAGTGATCAACTTCACAGAGAACATTTGCAATGCAACCATATTAAATGATAATCTATCGAATAGCAAACAGGTATCTGGTATGTTATTGCATAATTTTTCAACCTAACGCCTTTCGCCTGAAGTTTAGTTCATCTGACTTGTTAAACTGTGTTGATCTAATCTGATCTTGTTTGTTCATTTCTTTACTTCGTTTCACTCAATATTTACTATAATATACATTTCCTACAACGTAGTAAAATTTATCCTCTTCTACGATTATTTTACGTGAATAGTCCTTCACAAAACACAATTTTAGAATTTTAATCAAATGAATCAAAACCGAAAAAAACGAAAACTACAAAAAAATTGTTTTGGACTAGAAAAAAATTCACCTTTCATATGCCGAGTGGGGGTCAAAAATTATTTTTTGTCAAAATTTCCACTCTCAACCCCCTCAAAATAACATTTGAAATGATGATCCGACCGCTATAGTTTTCATTCAATCTTTACAACATTGCCCATAACCATGAATATTTTCAAATATTTTTCTTTTGTAATGTTCGAAGTTAAGGGGGAGGACAGGAATTTTTTTTCACATATTTTAATATAACTCAAAAACTGCGCTTTTGAAAATTACATAAAAAATTGTTTTGGACTAGAACAAAATCAACCTTTCATATGATACCCCACTCAACAAGGTCAAAAATAATTTTTTTTCAAAATTTCCACCCTCAACCCCATCAAAATAACATTAGAAATGATGAGCCAACCGGTATAGTTTTCATTCAATCTTTACAACATTTCCCATAACCATGAATTTTTCCAAATTTTTTCTTTTGTAATGTTCGAAGTTAAGGGGGGGGACAGGAAATTTTTTTCACATTTTTTTACATAACTCAAAAACTGCGCTTTTTAAAATTACATAAAAAATTGTGTTGGACTAGAAAAAAATCAATCTTTCATATGACACCCCAATCGACTTGGTCAAAAATATTTTTTTTTCAAAATTTCCACCCTCAACCCCCTCAAGATAACATTTGAAAAGATGAGCTGACCGCTATAGTTTTCATTCAATCTTTACAACATTTTCCATAACCATGAATTTTTTCAAATTTTTTCTTTTGTAAAGTTCGAAGTTAAGAGGGGGGGACAGGAAATTTTTGTCACATTTTTTAACATAACTCAAAAACTTCGCTTTTGAAAATTGCAAAAAAAATTGATTTATACTTGAAAAAAAATCACCTTTCATATGACACCCCACTCAACAAGGTCATAAATAATTTTTCTTCAATATTTCCACTCTCAACCCCCTCAGAATCACATTTGAAATGATGAGCCGACTGCTATAGTTTTGATTTAATCTTTACAACATTGACCATAACCATGAATTTTTTCAAATTTTTTCTTTTGTAATGTTGGAAGTTAAGAGGGGGGGACAGGAAATTTTTGTCACATTTTTTAACATAACTCAAAAACTGCGCTTTTAAAAATTGCAAAAAAAATTGGCTTGGACTAGAAAAAAAATCACCTTTCATATGACACCCCACTCACTGAGGTCAAAAATAATTTTTTTTCAAAATTTCCACTCTCAACCCCCTCAGAATCACATTTGAAATGATGACCCGACCGCTATAGTTTTGATTCAATCTTTACAACATTGACCATAACCATGAATTTTTTCAAATTTTTTTTTTTCTAATGTTCGAAGTTAAAGGGGGGGGGACAGGAAAGACAATACCCGTTTATGGCAATATCAAAAAAACTAAGCAGTCGAAAAATCATTGAAATTTTTTTTTGAAATATTTTGAACTTTCTCGATTTTTCTAGACCAAACTCGATTCCTTACAAAAAACTTTTGTTTTACTATCTCCTTATCTATGTTCATAAAATATAGATTAAAACAAATATTTGAATTTTTTTGTTATCAGTAGGCGTGGAAAAACACGTTTAAAAACTGTAGAAAATTTCAAGTTGATAGCACTTATAGTTTGTGAGTAAATTGATTATGTAGAAATTCGGACGGACACCGAAGTCTCACCAATAGGGTACCGTTTTTACTTTTTTAAAGTACGGAACCCTAAAAATAACGGATCACTCTATTTGACCCAAAAATATGGCAAAAGTGCTGTCGATTATAAATAAATTTTAATTTCGGCATCGTAAAATGATGTTAAAATTATTGACACATGACAAAAACTTTTGCCGGATTGCTAGCAACGATTTTCTTATTTTTAATTAAACGAAAACTTGCTTTATTTGGAAATTATGCAAAATATATGGTAAATTAGAATACCTATCGACTAATATAAACTAAGTCAATTATTAAATTAATTTTCATTGATGATTTTTACAAAAATAATTTTGCAGGATTTCTACCGCCGATAGATATAAAAGAATCGTTCATAAATCTCCACCGATTTTTTGGAGAATTATGAACGATTTTTGTCGAATTATGACCGATTTTTTTATCGTTCGGATTTAACCTCACATTGTGGTATTTTTCATTTTAGAAGTTTTTGTTTGTGTGATTGTTTAAAATTTACGTTGAGTTTGTTCTAAATTATAATTTTAGAAATATAATTACATTCATATGAAAAAATTTCATTTCAAATTCCATATAACAAATCATATTTTTTTTTTGTAAACTGTCATTTTTAGTGTTGTTTTTGTTGTAAATATCGCCGATAAATTTTTTGTTCATGTGGCACATTTTACTTACAACGACCGAATTCGTTCGTTTATATTTTGCATATGGCATGGCTTTAAGTTTCATCCTCGTAGTGTGTATATATGAAGTGTTAACTGCAGAAAGTATTCATTTTTAATAATATATATATCAATATATCAATCTAATTAAACATAAAAAGGTCTAATATTTTTTTTTTAATTGATTTTTTTAAGGTTGTTGTTTCATTTCTGCAGTAAAAACAAGAAACATGTACCCTTTGGAAACATTTATTTCCAAGCGCTATTTTCAGATGTTCGAACGGATGGATCTGTCTCTTTTCTGCAATAAACGATGTATTTACACTCTGCTATACTCTGCTACAACCATCAGAATTTCTTTTCAATGGACATAAAATTAAACCAAAGAACTACTAAATTAATTGATAATCTCACCTTTAATCTGTTGAAATTCACAACAAATTAATATTTAGAAATTAGGTATGAAGCTTCATTATAATCGTATCTTGTTTTCTCAAAATTAAAATATTTCGAAACCATGTTTCGTTTATTCGTTTTTGATCGTTGTCGATATTGCGATTGATGTTTGTAAAAAAAAAACAATAACTTAATTGTAATAGAGTAGACTGTAGAGTGTAGACTATAGAGTGGCGATAACTTCCACTTCCATAAAACAAATAAATAGTCGAAACTTTACTTACGCACTGTGTTACATTGTAAATTTATTTTTTTTCTCTCGGTGTAAAAACCGTGTTTGGATCCAGACAATGCTGATAGATTAAATTTGCCTTTTTCTAACTTGGTTTAGTTTAAAAAAACTATTTATTTATTTTAATCAAATTCTTAAATTATCAAAATGTATTTGATAAATATAATTAAAAGATTTTTGATTTTACAACTTGAAACTTTATTCATTTATTATTGAACGTATACGTTAAGCTTATTAAAGAGAAAGAAGAATAAAATTTGACAAGCTATATATATTATAATATATAGCGCGAGGTTAGTGACAGTTCCACTAACCTTTTACCAGATCCTGCCATCTATTAGAATTATGATGATATAACAATAAGATTGGTGTCTAACTTAGCATTAACACATAGAGCTTATGCATTATGAGTGTGAATGCACATTCAGTTTACTTTGATGCAGAGGTTTTACAAGCAGTTTTATTTTTTAAATATTCCAAATCATTATTAATTTAAAACAAAGATTTAAAATAATTATATATACTGATTTATCTCTTTTAAATTTAATTTAACTAATTATTCATAACATTAATTTACTTTTTATAACAAATGACTTAAAATTAATGATAAAATTATGATTAAAGTAAAGTTGTTGATACTGTGTAAAACCTCGCAGACAGGCTAAATTTGGACCGGTTGAAAAAATTTGAATCATTGACTATTTAAACTATATCTCCTAGCGAGCGATTTCATACAATTTTACCACCTTTTATACTGTCAGAAACAATACTGCTTGTGGCGATAACTTCCAGTTCCATCACAAAACAATAAATAAAAGAAAATCTACTTATGCACTTTGTTACGTTGGACATTTATTTTTTCCTATCGGTGTAAAAACTCTAACAAAATAATTCCACTCCCGGTGGGAAAAAGAAAAGTTGCTTGCTTCATGTTTATTTTTCATAACCACACTATGAGTGCGTTCAAATACGTAATAAGATCTCAATTTCATTATATAGTTAATGAACGAATCAAACGACGTGACGTTCATTTAGTAATCGAACGCATTTCATGTAATGTTTGTAGCGTCAAATTTGTTGTTGATATTTTTGATAGAAAAATATTGATACTTCTATGCAAAATATCTAATTATTTAATAACGGAAATGTACGTAAGTACGTTATTATCGATATATATAAATAAATAAACCAAATATTATAAAAGTTATGATCAATTTAAAATCTTATTGCCTGTAATCTTATTGGATTATTTTTCATTACTTCCGTCAAAATTAAATCTATTTTAAAAATTTTCAAAACAAATTTAATTTTACGATTTAACTCGAAAACATTTAAAGAAATAGTTTGAGGCTGGTAATTGAATTGGTGACAAAAAATAATTAATGGATTTTATTTCCAATCGTTAATTATAATTACCAATTGGATCTGTTAGTTTCCTTACTAATTTTAAAATTTTAAACCATTTTGTTTATATTTTTCATAAAAACTTCATTAAAATTAAAATGAGCTATATACTGCATTTAAAATAAAATGAAAAAAGGGAAATCTCATTGAAAGAAAAATAAAATAAAATTCAGTCCTCGAACGCTGTCATCTGACATTCATTAAATGAAACATTAAATGGTTAATATCTCATTAAGTATATGAACGCACTCCATTATTGGCAATTATATAAAAAAAACATAATTGATGTATAAAATGAAGTTAGGTTGATGAAGTTAAAATTTGAATCAGATTACTATAAATTGTATCAGATTACGGCTATGGAATAATCATGAAGAACGTAACAATTCTGTTCTAGGAATCTTTTTTTTCACTAGGAGTTGAACTATTTTGTATTACGGTTTGTTAATGCTAAGGTAGACACTAACCTTATTGTTATATCATCATAATTCTAATAGATGGCAGAATTTGGTAAGAGGTTAGTGGAACTGTCACTAACCTCGCGATATATATTATTATAATATATAGCTTGTCAAATTTTATTCTTATTTCTCTTTATTACGCTTAACGTATACGTTCAATAATAAATGAATAAAGTTTCAAATTGTAAAATCAAAAATCTTTTAATTATATTTATCAAATACATTTTGATAATTTAAGAACTTGATTAAAATAAATAAATAGTTTTTTTTAAACTAAACCAAGTAAGAACAATGTAAATTTAATCTATCAGCAGCGTCTGGATGCAAACATTGATCCGGCTCGAAGGACCAAATGTTAATGCTAAGTTAGACACCAACCTTATTGTTATATCATCATAATTCTAATAGATGGCAAAATTTGACAAGCTATATATGAGCAATTTCACGAAGATTCAACATCGTTTTGATTTGACCCCTTTTAATTTTGATTATTTTTTGTTTATAGATAGTCTTTGATAAATAAAAAATACAAGTTCTCTTAGAATTTTTTTTTTCGACCAGGGGTCTTCACAGGGTGCCCCTCAATTTTTGTTATTTTGTGATGTGAGTGCATTTTGACGAGCGATTGTAGAAAAACTACTAAATCGATTTTCATAAATGATATGTCGTTGAATAGGTATTAGAACAAAGTTTTTAAAAATGTACACTGTTAATTTTTTGAAATAATTTTTAACGGTGTAACATAAGAAAAAAATGGTGTAATTGAAAAAAAGATGGCATAGCCTTTTTTTTTTTTTTTTTTTAAACTAAATTGAAGCTTATTTTATATCTAACAACTTGTGAAAGTTTAGGACTAGCGTCATTTTTTGTTTTAGAGATAAAATTCGTTGTGCATATGACTGTCGGGAATCAGTTTTTTTTGTTCTGAAGGAAAATTATAAAAATGGCGATTTTTAGATTCAGATTTTTTTTTATGTTAAATATCAAATATCTTATTATTAAATGAACTTTTTAAAAAGCAATTTCAGTCAAGTTCAGCAAAATTTTGCGACATTTTGACTCGACCCTTTTTAATTTGGTTTATTTTTAGTTTATAGATAGTCTTTGATAAATGAAAAATACGGCTTCAAGTAGAATTTTTTTAAATATAGACCAAAATAAACCAAATTAAAAAGGGTCGAGTCAAAATGTTGCAAAATTTTGCTGAACTTGACTGAAATTGCTTTTTAAAAAGTTCATTTAATAATAAAATATTTGATATTTAACATAAAAAAAAAATCTGAATCTAAAAATCGCCATTTTTATAATTTTCCTTCAGAACAAAAAAAACTGATTCCCGACAGTCATATGCACAACGAATTTTATCTCTAAAACAAAAAATGACGCTAGTCCTAAACTTTCACAAGTTGTTAGATATAAAATAAGCTTCAATTTAGTTTAAAAAAAAAAAAAAAAAAAAAAGGCTATGCCATCTTTTTTTCAATTACACCATTTTTTTCTTATGTTACACCGTTAAAAATTATTTCAAAAAATTAACAGTGTACATTTTTAAAAACTTTGTTCTAATACCTATTCAACGACATATCATTTATGAAAATCGATTCAGTAGTTTTTCTACAATCGCTCGTCAAAATGCACTCACATCACAAAATAACAAAAATTGAGGGGCACCCTGTGAAGACCCCTGGTCGAAAAAAAAAATTCTAAGAGAACTTGTATTTTTTATTTATCAAAGACTATCTATAAACAAAAAATAATCAAAATTAAAAGGGGTCAAGTCAAAACGATGTTGAATCTTCGTGAAATTGCTCATATATTATATTACATAGTGCGAGGTTAGTGACAGTTCCACTAACCTCTAACCAAATTCTGCCATCTATTAGAGTTATGATGATATCACAATAAGGTTGGTGTCTAACTTAGCATTAACACTATGCTCTTAGCCTGGTTGAATTTATTAATTTTTAGTTCTATATTGTTATTAAGGAATTGGAAGGCCGTGAGATAAGTGGTGGCTTACGGAGGTAATGAATAGCCTTGCACAAATTGGCTGCCATCGTAATTATACCGCAGTACGCTCCCACATGCAGCATCAAAGAATTAACAAATTGTTTTATTTGTGACATGTTGTGGTGGTTGACGTCATAAATAGAAAAATTGTCTGTGTAAAAAATTATTGTTAGAATAAAAAAGGTATACAGTTCTATCATTAGATGTTTAAATAAATCTTCATCGCCATTTCGTCAAATAAATCTTTTTAGAATTCTGGTTATAATTCATAAATAATTGACATATACGATTATTCTAAGACATCTTAAGATGCTTATAAATATCAAATGATAACAATATCACTTGTTTCACATATTACTTGTTAGGTTTTTTTAAATCTGAACATTATGATGAATTTCTTTGGAATAGTTCCAATTTCATTTTCTATTTTATCAGATATTTAATTTTACATTTCACTTTTAAAAAAAGATGAAATTTAAATAAGAAACATTTAACCATGAATGAAAAACTTTTTTTTGTTCTGTTAAACAAGAATTTCTTTACGTTTTTTATAGAAGAATTAAGATGATGATCTTCAACTCTTTGGATTAACTATAATAAAAACATAAAATTCATAAATATGACACAATAAAATATATGATGTTATCGCAAGGTAATACATCATGCTTTCGTTTCATTTTGTACAGCTTAGGTTCTATTAAGTTATTTGAATATCAAATTTGTCGGTATTAAAATTGAAGAATAAAAAAATTGTTGTAGAAGGTGGCGAACAGGATTAAATTATGATAATTTTAAGAAAGGTTATGTTCTTGTAAGATTTCTTTACAGATTTTTATGCGCATAAGATGATATATTTTCCTTTATGTCAAACATAAAATTTCGAACTTCGTTTAAATAATGTAGTAACAATATTGCAAATAAAATAGATTTTCACCTTCTTGAATTGTAGAGGTTAAAAACTTTGCCTAAGCTTTCAGGAATGCAACACAGCTTGGAGAGTTTTATTCTTATCATTGCTATAGCTTAAGATTTGTACGATTTTTCAATGCTATTTAAGCAAAAATCTCTGTTTTATCTTAGACATAAAGTGAGCTCTAATGCTATATTATTTTGAGCAGTCAAAGTAAGATCACTGTAACTAACAAAGCCACCAGAGTTAAATAATTTGAGAAAAATATAAAAATAGTTATAGTTAACCGATTACGCACAAAGCTAAACCATAAGACAAAGTTAGGTTATGTTAGGTTATGTTATGTTAGGATAGGTTACGTTAGTTTAGATTAGATAAGGTTAGTTAAGATGGGGTTAGGTTGAGTTATGTTAGGTTGGGTTAGGCTAGGTAAGTTAGGTTAGGTTTGCTTAGGTTAGGCTAGGTAAGGTTTTGTTAGGTTAGGTTATGTTAGTCTAGGCTAGGTTAGACTAGGTTAAGTAAGGTAAGGTAAGGCTAGACAAGGTTAGGTTAGGTTCGGTTACGTTAGGCTAGGTTAAGTAAGGTAAGGTGTTACTAGGCTAGGTTAGGTTAGGCTAGGTTAGGTTAGGTTATGTTAGTTTAGGCTAGGCTAGGTTATGTTATGTTAGGCTAGGTTAGGTTAGGTAATTTCAATTAAAATTACAATTTTATAGCATCAACTAAAATTTAGTATAAATAACAAAACGTTTTCAACGTTTGACAAAGATTTTTTCAAAGAAAATGATTACTCCTTCAACCTCCGGAGCCGTAAGAATACAATAAGTGAAAATTTAACGTTTAACCATTAAGTTTCATCTCATTAGATTAATTAAAATAAACTTTATCCAACAACTCTTTTTAATTGTAATGTCTAAGCTTTACATCCAGATTTGAAAATATATTATTTCTGTTGTATTTATTTTATTATTTTCAAAAGCAAACATAAAAAAATACTAGAATTGTTTTTTAATTATTCTCAAGAGGATCACCAGGCATTTCCATTTTCTTTTATACTTTTCCATTTACTTTTATTTTAAAAGTATGTATGACAATTTGCTTTCAGTAAATTTTCTGTTGTCGCTTGTAACAATGCATTCAAGTTTCTTTTGCAATTCTGTTCTAAACAGATTAATTTAATTAAAAGTTATGACTCTTTGATCGTTTCTAATATTTTTTTTTCCTTGTTGCAATACACCAAAAATTTAATTTATTTATTTATTTGATATAAAAATAAGTGTAAGACTTTTATTTATTTTGAGATAAATCTTACTTCTAAGAATTTTATGATTTAACTAAATAAAAATAAAAAAAGATGAAGTGAGTTGTTTGTAACGTAATAATAATTTGACAAAGATTTTCGTTTTTTATTTTGAGAATTTGGTTTCTTCCTTTCGTTATTCATCATAATGTTATGCTATTTGACCTAAATACCCGTGTCGGATTTTTATGGTTTTAAGGTTTGAGGCAATGTTTTCATTAAAGTCAAAATATAGCAATCAGTGTTTGTGTTTGCTTATTCTTTTCTTGGTTTTATGATTTAATAAAGAATGTCATTCAATAAACAAAGCTGTTAAAGTCAACATATAGAACGAGTTGTATTTGAAATTTTTTTTTCTATCTTGAGTATAATCTTTATATGAGGAAAAGTTCTTTAAATTGATGTAAATATATAAACAAAATAAAACTTTTTTGTGGCAGATTATTTTAAATATATTTTTTTTCTATGCAAAACTGATGTTTTTTCCCCAGCGATATATAGATTTACTCGTGCGACCAATGTTGGAATCAGATGTTTCATCTTTTTTCACTTATATTTTTTTTTTACAAAAATTGTTCAAATGACATATGTTTCGTGTTGAAATATTTTATAATCAGTGGAAGTCAGTGTTCAACTTCTAATTCCATTGGTTATCATAAGTCGTATTACTGCTTTGTATAGTGTTACTGCGATAAATGGTTGTAAAAGTTTTAATTATGTGTAAAATGCTCTGTTTTATATCTCTGCCTGCATAATATCTTATAAGGGTTCGGGTCCGGACCCCCCTAACCGATTATTTTTCACCATGATGTTTTATTAAAAGTAAGGAATTGTTTAGTTTAACCATAATAAATTAATGAATAACGTCGCTGAATATCAGAAGATACGATGCTAAGTACGGAACTAAAGTTTTGATCAGTTAGATCAATTAAAATTAATTAATTTTTTTGAGGATTTTTAGCGCTAAAGTTTCGAGGATTAAAATTATCAGGGCAGAACCATGCCGGTAAGACCTTTCAGGGATGCCAGACCCGTGAAAAAAATCACTTTGAAAAGCGACAGTTCTATACATCTTGTCACTCGAACAGTAAAAAGATGGTCTGCTATTGATGCTCTGGTGTAACGTGGGAAGTTTGCAGGCTCCGGCGAAATCGATTTGACCTAGAAAGACGCTCATTCATCTATAATGTATTTGTAAAATACCGTCAAATCAGTGACATACAAGCAATCCAGCAAGTAAGGTTTAAATTGCCAATCAATTTAAAAGCTCTCTGCTGTGTAGAATCAAGACACTTCAAACTAATTTTGTATGCTGCGTTCCCTATGTGAGAACAATATTCCATGCAGGGACGATTAAATAACTTATATATTAAAAGAAGCTATTTGCTATTAAAGAAATAAATAGAACAACGTTCTTAGCCAAGCTAAAAATATGAGAATTCCGCTTCATATTATTTTCAACATCAACTTCTAGGAGCCTAACAGATTCTTTCTCTTCAAGATAAGTTTGTCTTCAAGAATCAAACTTTAATAAAAACGGATGGCGTTGATAACTTAGAAAAACAGCAAACTTTAGTTTTGGTGGTGTTGAATTCAACATTGTTAGCAGTTTTGTCATTAAGTGCTACCGGTGAGTATATATTAGGTGTTTCATGAGAAGCATGAGGCGTGCTTTCATAAGCAAAACTATCTTTCATTGTCTTTTCTTAATTATTTTTGACGACTTAAGAAGTTCATAATACTAAAATTGATGTTCTTCTCAAATATTTTAGCAGCAACCGACAAGATTGATATGGGTTTAATTTGTTGGGTCCGTTTTAGGCACCTTTTTTGGAACTGGCTGTACACTACTCATTTTTTTCAAAATATCTCCTTCTTATATGACAAATAGACAATCTTAGGAAGGATTGATGCTAATTTCTTAGCACATGTTTTAAAAATAACTAAAGGAATACCATCTGGCCAATGATGCCTTATTAGTATTAATGTGTAAAAGCATTTGCTAAATTATATTTCTACGAAAAATGATCTCGCCCATTTTGATAGAGACTACAGAAACTGGATAAGGTTGCAAATAAGTTCCACTAATGGCTTTTTAAAAATTTCGTTGGGTGCTCAACAAAAT